>BQNB010079798.1:10049-30130 GCA_026074375.1 Tanacetum coccineum | reverse complement strand
TAACTATACATATAAACTGATGAAATATGTATATGAATGTATGCAACAATGTACAATGTAGTAATAAATCATGATTGTATCAATCTAGGTTTGCAAGTATCAAAATGGTAAGCTAACCCATGTTGGACTTAAACATGTGTATATGTTTGTTGCTTGTGGTGTTTTGTGTTTGTTTGTTGCTAGTTGTAGCCAAGAACACCTCGAAGGTAATGCTCTTGACCCATGGATCCCCGCCTTAAAACAAGGGGAACAACGATCTAGGGGGAGCACGTTTGAAGATATCTACTTTCTACCTCTACAAAGATATCTACCTTCAAGTGAAAGATCAAGATCCCGCCTTTTTGATTTGACAAAAAGGGGAGAAGGAAAGCAAAGAGCTAGAGCTTACGGGGGAGAAGAAAAGCTACTAAAGCTCATAGGTGAAGACAACGTTCAAGCTTCACCAAATTACAAGGCCAAGATCAAGACGCAAGCTACATCAACGACGTTCTTCATCTTCGCTACGTTTGTAATTTTATTTGCTTTCTGAAATTTTATTTGTCATCATCAAAAAGGGGGAGATTGTTGGTGCAACATTGACTAGGATCTCCTTTATGTTTTAACAATGACAAATAAACGTTCACAAAACGTAAAATAACAAACGATAGTCAAAATCCGTAAAACCAGATATTTGCCTGTGGCGCGCTAGGCACACGTTAGCACGTGGCCAGCGCACCACTTGCCAATTTTGTTTTTACGGATTTAATTTTGTCGGCTTTCCTCTTACCCGACACACGTAGAAACTTCAATAAAGGTATGTATATGATATTTGAGCATTTAGGAACACTCAAAATGAGGTTTAGACTTAGAGAGGAGCAAATACAAATCCTCTTGTTTTTCAACAAAATGCCAACTTAAATCTTTTATCAAACGCCTCTAGTCAAGGCCAAAACTTCTTTCTAAACCTAGTATGATCATATTTTTAACATACCATCAGACGAAAGTATTCATTTGACTTTAATCCAGATTTACGTTGTTCCTAATCACGTAATGGGTTTTAATATTGGTCAAAATAAGTCAAAGGGCACTTTTCGTAAACGCATCCATTCCCGTTATGGAATATGCTTTACTTGAGAGCAAAGCACTTAGCTTGTTTGCATCAAGATGATTAGCGATCAAATTCATTTTTGATTATCACGGATTAAAGTCTAAATGACTAATTGAGTTTGTAGTACTTGGAGGATAATCATGCTTTAAGTCTTCTCACCTCCATACCAATAAATGTTTTACAAACTCACGCATGTCTTCTTCACATGTACAAGATGACTTATAAACTCTTACACTTCTCCCTACAACACTTCCATACCATACTTTCTGTTAGTGCAAATATTACGATATTTAATCTATACATTCTCTTTATGTTTTGGTGACGACAAAGATGTAACTTGTAAAACATAACGTAAAGTTCACAAGTTACACGTAGATGTATACTTCAACTCACATCTATCACACCATCCCTATCCACCACAACTCACGGATATCTCACCATCTTATCCACCACAAGTAAACATTTATCAACTCGATCTCGACATCTTGAGACTCCTACTCATACGGGCTTAACCAGTTGGGTCGGGCCAAGCAAACATGCTAGCCCATTAAGGCCTAATAGAGTCCGGCCCATTAAGGCCCATTAAGGCCCAATAAAGCTTCTAAAAGATGGAGGTAACTAGTTGGTGCATGCTTTTGTCCAAACACCCTTTTACCTATTAGACAAAAGAGACTTCTCCAAGTCAAGGCTCTCCTATAAAAGGCCAAGGTTTTTCTTCCCCTCCTCCTTGTGAAATCCAAATGGCACCACCACCTAAACACATAAAGTTTTCTTTCTTCATCTTTGATCATGGTTCATGCATAATGCATGGATCATGGTTACACTCTATGTTAGTTTCACTAATACCAAGGGGTATGTAGTGAAGTATAGGATGTATCTACATGGAAGTGATCATCCTTGATTACTTGTAGATCATGCAGTAGATTGGGTTGCATAGAAGTGATTACATTTGATCACTTGTATGTCATAGGGTAGAATCGATTTCCCTATTGAAATTCTTGTGTATTTAGGTAGATCCGGATAGTGTATAAGTCCGGAAGTAGTGTTTGTATGTCAGTTAGTATTTTAGGCCTCAAAATACATTGGTGATGTGGTAGATTAGTTCTAGCTAAGATTAGAACTCGACATCTAGCTTAGTGTCGGAAAATATTATAAGCAACACAGTTTATGTGTTTAGGCCATAAAATACAATGTTTGTTATGTTGGGCCACAAAACATAAAGGGTTTGGTTGTACCCAAAGAAGAACTCGACATCTAGCTTAGTGTCAGAAATTAATGTAAGCAACGTTATAAGGTTTTATCCGCCGAAAGGGAGCTTGTTGATTAGTGAAATAACCCTCGAGTTTGATACTCGGGGTGTGGAGTAGGGCGAAGAGGAGCTTCGTGACCGAACCACTATAAATCACCGTGTCCGGTTTGTATTTCCTTTTACCTTTCGCTTTACTTATTTCTTTACATTTATCGTTTTACTTTTACACTTGCATTGTGCTCATGATTGTGTGAATTGTTGTGTATAATGTGTTAGTTATGATTGTGTAGCTCTTTGTAATAAACATTGTGAGTGTGGTTATATTGTATGAATATGCGCTAATTATGGTAAATCTATTATTGACACTTCTCATATTGCATCAAACTTGATTGGTGATTTGATACGAAAGATCCAGTCCAAAAATCTCTTCTAGAGGCGGTTCCCATAAATCAAGCGGCCCCTATATATTTATGGGACCGCCAGCAGAGAGTGATGTAATATTTGGCCATATTTTTAAACGGAAACGTATTCATCCCCCCTCTCTTTACGGCTTTCCACAATTGGTATCAGAGCCACGTTGCTCTAGTTTTCAAAACAAATGGTTTTTAAAATAGAGTACGATACATGTATCAAATTACCCATGAAGGGGGATTAAATATGAAAAGTGTTTTGTTGCTTGATTCGTAATAGTTTTGCTGTTAAATATACCTCGTAAACTAGCTTGGAAGTGTCAATATATGTCTTTCTAAGTCCTAAGAGTAAAAATGATGTCTAAAACACGAAATTTATGTGCGGGAACAACTTCTTAAAGTTCTATGTTCTACAGTTAAGTCACTAAATCATTTTGTACAAAAGACGTTTTTTGGGTCACTGGTGGCGGTCACCTAAATGTTAGGACGACCCCTTAATATATCTGGGAGTCGTCACCTTTCTGGGGGCCGTCTGTCTGTTTCGTCAGAATTTGGCAAACTTTGAAAATTAATATAAAATCAACTGTAAGTCTGCAGAAGTTGTGCCACCCGCCATTTTAAAGGTAATTGAGTCTATTTTCATTTAAAAATACTTCCAATTACTTTATCCAAACTCAAGTAAGTCAGAAATGCAAAATACTACATAGCGGTCAAAACTTTATGTTTCGTTTTGACGTAAAACTTGTAGTTTACCTTTTCTTTCAAGTCAAGCATTTCTAGTCGATGTATCTTTGAAAAACGGTGTATTTATCTTTTCAAAACATTCATCTTGATTAATTTTTGAAATTAGGAGGAAACTATTTTATTCTTAAATAAAATCAAGCTAAGTATACAACGTTGTATCTAATACACAAAACAACGACAAATATCTTATGTGTATGCTAGATGATTATGCGTGTTTACTTGTGTTTTAACTTTGTTAATAAGTAATTATTACTATTTGTAATTGAGCAACTTATATATCTAAACACATGTGCCATGTACACTATGTGTTTTGTTACTAGTTTTTCCAAATTATGCCTAATAGGAATTATGCTAGATCTTTTATTTGTGCATTGCATATAGGCATAGATAGCTATATTTACAAATGTTACATAAACATCTTGTAAATCATTTGAAGTGTATCAACCTACTTAGGAATGAGAGCTCAATAGCTTGTCAAGTGTGTGGGAAAATATTGTCATAAGGTCATATGTTAAAACCCGTCAGGTCATTTTACATGGCTGAATAGCGGCAAAAATACACACAAAGGTCCAAATTTGAAAGTTCAATACACACAATAAGAAAAAAAAAGTTCGATACACACAATAACAAAAAGTGACAAGTATAATACATTTTCAAGTAATTAACCCCCAAAATATTTTCCAACACATTAACTTTCTTCCAACAAGATGTCTAAATCTTTTCATCGTCTTGACTCGTTTGACCATGGGCTCATTAAACAAAATAAAAGATTGTATTAATACATTAGTAATTAAGTAAAACAAAATGTATTTTTAAACTTTTCTTGTGCTTGCATTGTTCTAACACACACACACATAATTATATTCCTTTTATAAAGACATAGTATTTTATAATAGATGTGTGTTGTCTTAAAATAGTTAGGAAAATCATTTATATACACAAAAAATGTAAAAAAACTATGCATACTATACATAACAACGAATAGTTTTTCGCACAAGCAAGATATATGAGAATCTTGAAGTAAAAACTTAACTTGTCATTATTCATCAACCTCACCTTACAACTAGTCTTAGGATTAATGAAACACACTATGAAAATCTTTATTTGTTTTCTTTTAAACTAGTGTTCATGAGGGTCAAGAAAGATTTTAAATATATATCGATTCATTATTCAAATTATGATTGATATTATTATCGAATCTAATTGACAAGTTTTCGAGTGTGAACATGAAATTAGAAAGATCATATCAAAATGTGAAAAGAGATATTATCTTAAACCTACATACTCAATCACACTTGATTGATATGAAAATATTGACATCCTCTTCAAAGACGATAAGAATATGCATTGGATCATAACTCACACTTGTGTAAATAATGTCATATTGAGTCTACTTGTCCAATAGTTGTGTTCTAAATATTTGGAAAATCTATGCGTAAAATACACAATAAAGTAGGATTAACGACTTGAATGTTTCATCCAAAATATTCAAGAAATTTACCTTGTAATGCAATTGGTAAAGTCATCGTCTCCGAAAAGCCAAACATGAGCAAATGCACAACATATATAACTTTGCTCAAACAATTCAAAAGCACAACTCAAAACTTAAATTCTATTCTTATTTAAACTTTCCCTTATTTAACCAAATAAGCATAATACTTCTTCTTCACCAAATGAGAACTTTTTAACCATCTAACGTTAGGACTAGGAATAATTGAACATATTCCACAAACCATTATTGTACTTTCTTTAAATAAGTGATCATAAGAGGATTTCGAATATGAAGATGATTATTATTCAAACGATAATCAATCTCACTATTCAATTCTATTAAAAATTTAGATATTAAACATGAAAACGAGTTAGGTTTTATCTAGATACGGAAATTTAAATCTAAATATGACCTAGATATTTTTCCGAGTCGTTTAACACAATCTCGGTTATTACAAGAAATAACGAATGTGATTGCAAGACAACAAGATTAGTCATCAAATTGCAACTCACACTTACAATAAAGATGTCTCATTGAGCCTAAAGTGTTCAAATGTTTGTGTTATTAGCTATGGTCAAATTATACATGCTAAACTTAACACACTCTGAGAGTAGGATTGACAACTTATAAATTTCCATCAGGAAACTCATAAGTACTCCAACTTGATAAGCAAGACTTGGATGTCATTTCCGAAAACTCAAATCGAGAACCCTTATAACTTATATAAGCTTCTCCTAATAACCTAATGTCAGCACCATCTCCCAAATAATGGAAAAATGATCCTTGTTTGAATTTGGCACCTCCACGGATTGATGGATCCTACCTCCTAGATCCATCTTCGGTTTAGGAAGATCCGCCTTATGGCATCCAATTTAATCATCTTCCTTTTGTCAATATCTTGTTTAAAAAGTCCAACATACATGTAGCTAAACTTTAGTTAATCATCATTATTTCTAAAAAAAATATTCACAAGATCTATTGAGGTAAATAACCTTAATTGGATTTCTTTCATAAAAGACATGCAAATGTGCATTCTTTGAACACTCTCAATATAGAGCATTACACATTGTCACTCTTAAGCATACTCTTAGGTCCTAGATGACTCATTCTTTCTTATACCTATAACAACTTGCTTGCTCTTTCAGTCAAACCTTAGAATTCCACACATCTTGATTAGGATTATGCGAACCAAAATTAAAGCATGTTAGTTGAGTCATATTAGGCCCTGTATGAAAAGAGAATACAAATTTTATCTTTGCTACACTTCATTAGGTAAATATAGGAATTCTATTTTGTCTAACATGAAAATGACTACTAGAGAATCTAATGCACTAGAAATTCATTTAACCCTAACGGTTGAATGCTTCCAAGATGTGAGTTGGGTTCGTGGTATAAACCCATAAAAATGGTCGTGTTTAGTCCTGATGAGCAACTAGTGATTTGTCTCATATTCATTCTCTAATTGATTAAATGGCTCTTCTCAAATTTGCTAATGATAGTCTACATCGATAGACTTTGTTTATTTCATTAAGGAGTGCACACTAAGCAAGTAAAAATTAGGTTCCCCTTTAAGTCAATCTAAACTACATTGCATTTCGAAAATGTGCTTTGAAGTTTCATGATGATAAACGGGCTCTCTTATAAGGCAATTATATTGCTTTCATGTTTATCTTAATGTCTCAATGTTTATTTGCTTAACTATTGAATGCATGTTGTTGTAAAAAGCGTTTATTTTTTTCCAGCAATTTAGATAAAGTATTCCCTTAGCTTTATCTAAATAAACGCTCATGCTCCCTAAATGCTAATTGCTTCAAGTTTTACCATGATGTTTACATTTATATTATCATGTTTTGATTTAATTCTTACATGTTAATTGTGCTACTACACTATGTTAGGTTATCGTATGACAAAAAAATAATTTTTTTTCTAAAGGTTTAGATGTCATATGGTCTTAACATTAAATCTGGATGATTATTGTCGTCGATGCTCATGCTTAGATAAAAACATTGCATGCTTATTATCTATATGTCTCTTATACATTATGTATATATTTCCCTCACAATGATATCGTTTTCGCATGGTGTCATTAATCTAAATTTTTCAAAAGCGTAGATAAACCAAAATGTCTTAAATCTCATAGAGTCTTCCGTCATACATTTCCTTAATCATCATCTTCCTTCTCTTCTATATAATCACTCCTGTGTCACAGAAACGTTAGATGCAAATATATATTACCATTCTAGTAGGGTTTGACAAATTTAAATATTTCACACCGAAATATTTCGAGTATCTTTAACTTGCAATCGCAAACGTTAACGGTCATATCCGAAAATCCTTATTCAAGCCTTTTAACAACATTAGTTAAAACGCTCTCCATTTATCTTTGACGAAAACATTCTTTTTCTTTCCCCGAAACATTCTTTCTCTTCGACAAAACATTCTTTCTCTTCGATGAAAACATTCTTTCTCTTCGACGAAAACATTATTTCTCTTCGACGAAAACATTCTTTCTCTTCGATGAAACATTATTTCTCTTTGACGAAAACACTCTTTGTCTTCCGATCACACCTCTTTCTTCTCACTCAACCACGCCTCTTCAACCATGGAGATGGCTAATCTCTTTCTGTAGGAACCCGATTTACACTTTCACTTCATATTACGAACCACGAATCGAACCAAGAAAAGAGATAAAGAAAGATTGAGTTGTTTTAGAGAGAGAAAGAAGAGAGAGGTTAGAGAGAAAAGAGAAAAGATATTATTAGAAAAGAGAAGAGATATTTTTCTAAGAAAAATATATCTATATATACCCCTACACATTTAATTTGACGCGCGGGATATTTAACTAGGACTCGGGCTCGGGTTTTGCTTGGGATTAAACCCGAAACATATACAATATTAGATTAACTATTGAGCCCGATTCCCGATATTATACTATTACAACATTAACTAATTATATAAAATTGACCGAGTCTCGTATACGAAATGAACGAACTTCCAGTTTGGCTAATATTTTGAGCTAAACAATCTCCAAAGGTGAGTTCATTATGAAATCCTTCATGAGATCAATGAGATTGTTTTTTTCGTTAAGCTCATGTGGTCTTGGTTCTTTATCTTTGTTATTTGTTGTAAATTGTTCCTTCATGCTTTGCGGTCTAGACTTTGAGCCTTTGTCATTGGTCTTTATCGTCTTAATGCATTTTTCTTGCGATCTTGTGTCTGTGACCAACACGCTCATACTTTTGACGTTAATCTTGAAAGCTTTAAATCAGAGTTAGCGGATGTCTTGTCTTTAAATCTTGAGCTTTCTTGATAGATTGTCTTTGTAGAATAAGCATAACATTGTCGGTAATGAATCGACTTTGGTTGATTGGGATACCGTCACCACCGTTTTAACCTACAGGTTTACGTTAGTGATAATCCAAGAAATTGTTTTGAAAATCAAATCGACGTTGTTACTTGTATAAAAGCGTTTTTTGTACACATCGGGGAGTTTTAATCTTTTAATCAAAATTCATCATCCGTCTATTCATTTACTGGACCAAATTGACTATCCAGTTGTCACAAGTTTGATTCATATAGAAATCTCGCAAGTCACATACAGAGCTTGTTTGATGCTGGTACAAGCGAAGGATTTCCATCTTCCATTGTGAATACTTTAGTAATCACTTCGGATGCTTCTGGCAATATCACAATGAGATTGACGTAGGACTCTTGATAACAGCTTGTAAACCTGATGAAGTTCAACTAAGAGTTTGAAATGAAATATTGTGCCTAACGAGATTTTGATTGATCTCTTGCGGCTCTAGACTCGTATAGTGCATTTTGGTTTAGTACTCGGATGGCTGGAGCATATTGCCAAAATCATTAAATTTTCAACAATCTCGGAGTGAGATGTCAATAGATAACGTGTGTATCTCCGTGACAAATGAGACAAGTTTCTGTTGAGAGAAACTCGAATGGCTAGGAAGGGTTGTGCATTGCCTCACTGGGTTCATGATGTCGTTTTCAATGTCAGCAATCAACTTGTGATTATGACAACATATGTATTGACCCGGTTTCTGCCTTAAGTTGTGTGGAGGGCTTCTTTCTTTACACCTTATCAATACATTTCTTTTTCATTCTTCAAGCCTTCAAGCTTACCAGATGTCATACTAACTCCCTTGTTGTGATTGTTACAGTGTTAACTCAATCTTAGTCGGGACATTATTCACCATATTACCATTCATCTCCAATCATACCTAAGGACTGGCTATTTCTAACTTTGGATTTCTTTTGGGTAGATCCTCGGTTCTGGTAGGATCATAGGATTGATTCCCTACCTAACTCCTTATGGACTCAGAATCGTCGTGAAATATAAGATGTTGTTGGGTATAATGGATCGAACCATTAAAACATTTTCTTACTGTTTAGCACATTGAGTCTCAAATAGATCATATTTTTAATTACATTTTCTCCCCTTATTTCTATATAATAATAACTTAGTTTTTGATAATACCTTGTGTTAAAATATGTCTTGAAAAATCGGTGGCGAGAAAAATATGGTCCAGCATGAATGGTTTGGAACATTTGATAATGTTTTGAATACATAGAATGGTAATTTGATGATGTATCCAAGAACATTAAAACTTTGTTTTTCGAAAAATAAACTCCCTCTCAAAATAGGGGACCAATTGAGAAATTGTTTGTCTTTTGAAAACTTGTGAGGGTTGAGTGTTTGAACACCAATTTTGGAAAGATTATGAATTGTTCATCGAGGGAAATTCTTGAAAAATTATGTTCAACTTTTTGAAAAAAATCATGTTAGAGGACTTCTCTTCTAACACTAAGGATAAGTGCACTGAGCGTTACCCACTTGCCTTTTTCTTGAGATAAAAACATTGAATGTTTGATAAGAACAGCCTCAAGACCGAGAATGGTTAATTTTCTGTTGTGGAGGTAAGTTATAAACCTTCCTTTATTGGAAAAGTCCGGGTTATGTACTGACATTTGCACATAAGCATTTAGATAATTTGGAATCAGACATGTTTTTGAAAAACTATTGCAACTCTTGCTCGAACTTCATTTACACACCCGTGTCAATGTTAATCGACATTTCTAGGCACATAAATGTTATCGATTCCAAGAGACATGTCGAGAAGAATCTTTTTGGAAATTTTGATTTTTTGTATTTTGTAATTTTCTTTTTTAAGTTTTTTATTTTTGTTATTTTTCTTTTCTCAAAAATATATACTGGTGATGTTGTGAATGATATCAAGCAGACTCATTTGTCAGAACTCCAGTTCGCTGGAGTCATAAACATCTCATACCAATCCTTCTGAACAATGATACTTAAACCGATCCTCAGGAAGGGCTTTGTAAAAACATGTCAGCTAATTGGTATTTATTTAGTTAAGACAAAATTTAATTAAATTATACCTTTTTCAACCTGGTTCATTTATGAAAATGATACCGATAGTTGGATGTGCTTTGTCCCGTGAATGTTGTTCTTTAGGGTTGAATCGAGATTGCTATGGGCCTAAACTAAGAGTCGCAATACAACGGTATTTTGTTGTAGTTGAAGCCATAATCTTGAAGTTGTGTCCTCATCCACATTACTTGAGCACAACTTGCAGATAACGCCACGTACTCTGCCTCTGCTTGGTAAGACATTGCGAGAGCAAGTTTTGTTTTTGCTCAGACTTACAAGCTTTTCAACCATGAAATGTTTCCCCCCCAGAAGTGCTTTTCGAGTATCGAGGGCATGCCGGAGTTGATCAGCGTCTGGAAAAATTTGCTGTTTAGTTCAAAGCAGAATCATTTGGTACCATAGTCCTATGTTAATGGTACCCTCTTAGGTATTTAAAGATTCTTTTATCCTCTTTGAGGGCTTTTGAGTTGGTCAGTGCTTGATAACGTGCACAATTTGCTATGCTTGCACTATGTCTGGTCTACTAGATGTCAAGTTACATGAGTGACCCGAGTTTTACTACGATAATCAGATTGGTTACGGGTTCTCCATCAAATCTACATCTAGTTGGGTTTTGTAGCCATTGGCTACCCTGTTACAATGGAGTGACAATTGTCCATATTTGCTTTTTAGAATTTCTAAAGCGTTAACTTGGCCTGATTGATAAAATTCCCTTTGGGAACTGGTGGATCTGAAGTCCCCTAAAAATAGAATTTCATCCTCCCCCATTGAAGACATTTCCAAATCTTTCTGTGCATTAACTTTTCAAGTCTTTTGAATATTTAGGGTTTGTAAGACCCCAAAAATTATCTGTATCAACGTAAAGTCTGCACAAGTAGAATATCCTCCCGTATTTTATCTGGAATAAGTTGGGTTAATTGCACCTTTAGTAAAGCCTTTGGACCATCAGTTAGTTTGATAGTTCATTCGTACCAGGCTCTTGGAGTTGATTTAATCCGCTATGCTTTCCTGAGAAGGTAGACTTTTTACGGCATGATCTGGATTCAACAAAAACCCTTCCGGTCTGAGCAAAGTAAACCTCTTCCTTTAGTGGACCAATAAGAATGCGGTTTTCACGTCCATCTGTATAGATTGGAAAAGACTTGTTGTGCTGCGTACGGCATATCGAATATCGAACTGCTTCCAATGCGTAGCACTGGTGCAAAATGATTCTTCGAAATCAATACCCTATTCCTGAGCATAACCCTTAGCTACAAGTCGTGCCTTATTGCGAATTACAGTCTGATCTTCATCCTTTTTGTTCTTCCATAACCACTTTAGCTTAATAACCATCTTGCCAAATGGTTTGTCGATAATTTCCCAGCTTTTAGTATGCTCGAACTGATGAAGTTCATCCTGCATTGTGCTTCGATCCCATTCAGATATCAGCCATTGCCTCATTAATGTCTCTTCGGTTCTTCACAATACTCACCGTGATGCGCGAAATACACATTTCAGGATCTGTAGCAAGCTGTCGTATTGTTTGAACTGGCATGGTTGGATTTCCACGAACTTGTTCTAATGGATGATCTTTGGTCCATCGGTAATCATGACTTTGTGGTTGAAATGAATGCACATTGGTATTATCAATGTTGCGTGAGGAAGACTCACCAATTTTTTGATCATTGTTGTTGTCCTCAGCAAGACCGTGTGTTGGATTGTAATATTCTTCAAGTAAAGGACTGAAGAGAAATTCTAACCCTTGATGTGACGAATCTGGATTTTCTGCTGAAGGAACAACATTTTGTCTTGGGGGCTCAGGGTCAGAGTTGTCATAATCTGACGCCTTTTGTCCTTGAGGAATGAGGCCTGAAGAGACATTTTCAACAGACATCTCTTGTCGTTGTGGTGCGAGGTCTGAACTGTTGTGATCAGACATCATTTAAACTTTGAGGAACTGGGCCTGAAGTGTTATTTTCAGCAGACGCCATTTGATGTAGCTCATCTTTTGTGAAACCATTCTGGCACTGCTTTCTTAGATATCAGTAATTTCAGCAACCACACTCTGAGATTTTCCTGCTTTTCATTGGTTATGGGCATATGATTTTAGCGTCAATTCTTTGTTGCTTTTGACCATTGAATGAATATACTGCACTTAAACCCAGAGTTTGTTTGCTTGCATAAATATGAGGGATATCTACTATTGAAACATGCGTGGGTTTACTGTCAACCTTGCCCGTGCAAGAGTTGAATAACTTTCCTGTGGGAATCCACCTAAAATGAACATTACTAAAGATTCTACCCGTTGGTTTCCATTTAAGACTAGGTCTAGAGGGTGTCATTTGTGTCCATTTGTATTCTGATGGGCATTTCTTTTCTATCCACCATTTCTATGCCTTATTTATATTCTCATACAACTCCTTAAAGTAACTCTTGGGTTTCTGAATAGTGGTATCTGATGCAACTATTTTCTTATGGGTTGTTGCACCAGATTTGTTCGCTTTTCTCTTGGGTTTACTATCACCAATAGGCACTACATTAGGCTTCTTAGTTCTAGCATTCATGACATTCAAGTATCTAGAAACACAAGCATCATGATTTGAATTAAACATATATTTTCCACATTTAGCACAAACAGCATTCACATTTAAAGTTCTGGAATTTGTAGTGTTATTGCACACAGTTACAGATTTTGTTTTCTTAGAAATACTAGAAATCCTATGGTGGTCTTCTACTTCCTTCTTTGTAAACTTCACTTGATAATGTTTGGCACGACCTAATCTTTCACTTGATTGCTTTAAGCTGCGGTCTGCTAACACTAGTAGGGTGAGTTACTCCTGTAGATTTAGACACGTGAGGATTAGTATTCCTAGAAGCATGAGGCAACTGCGGTTCTCTGTTTTGTTTTGTGCTAGTGGCAATCCTATGCATTCCTGGTTTAAGCACATTCGAGTGTATTTCCGCTTGTTTTCTATTTTGAGGCAAATTTGTAGAGTGAACTTGGATAAAATAACCATCCGGTACTCATTAGTTTTTTTTAAACGACTGTTTCGTTTGAAACTTCGTATTTCAGGAGAATTTGGAAAAAAGGCGTCGATTTTCCTAAAACTGATGGTTTTGGAATCCGTTTGAGCATTTTTTTGGTTGTCTAACATACAGATTGGTTTATCAAACTGAGTTTCCACAGGACTTTCCTTGATATTTTCAATGAGTTTCTTTAACTCTCTTATTGCTATGTTCTTGTCTTGCATTTTTGAGCTTTCCTAAATCTTGTATTTCATGATATTGTTCACGTATCTTTTCAAATACATTAGATACGTTTTCTTTGCAAACTGAGTTGTTTTTAATTTGTTCTGTACATTGTTGTAATGCAAAGGTTCAAGAGAAAATTCGAGTTGTTTGGAAGTTTATTATAAAACTTTTTTTACAAAGTTATTATTGAACTTCTTTGTTAACAGATTCTGTTTGTTTCGAAAGCTTTTGTGCATAACATTCACTTATTTGTCCTTGTGTAGATTATAAGCATTGTAAACCACGTCGATGGAGCATTTAAATCAGACAGAGAATGAAATAGGAACATATTTACATCTTTAGACTCCACTCTTCTGAGAAAGTAGATCATATAGTTTGAAAATCAGCATGTTCAGATTTCAAGTTCGTCATATCTTTTTCAAGGATTCAATGTACTCAAAGTCTTCATGCCTTTATGTTTTTAGTTCATGATAGCCAAACACAATAATTGTCATTTATAGTTTGATTAAAGAGGCATCAATAATGTTTTTATCAAAATCTTCATTATAAGCAGTTGGGTCTCGAAAAGAACTTCCTAGTACTGATTAGGACAAAGCTGGTTCAAAAATCGTTCTTTCTCTAAATGGATTTAATTTGTTTGTCTTTTCTTTGTAAGATTTTCTTACTTTTACAAATGGATTTTGTTTTACGGGTAGAAAGGCAACATTTTTAGCAATGTTTGGCTTTGGAGTCCTAACAAATTTGTGCTCCAACCACTTGTCTTCCTATCTCTCTTTTAGCGCGTTCTAATCTGTATCAAGTTAGGTTTGGGTGGTGGTTTGAAAATTTCATTAAAGATGTTTTTGATTGTGTAAATCATATGGTTTCACTGTGTCTTTATTCAATTTTGATCTACTCTCTTTTTCAAGAGTCATCGTGTCTTCCCCATTGGGGCAAAATCTATGATCAGAAGTATCATATAGGATCTCATAAAAACATGGTTTCTCAGATTGAGCTATCTTGAGGTACTTAGGATTAGCAAAGGTTGATCTACCATTTTATGTTGCGCATTTGGGTGTCTTATATGATGGTCTGAATTGATTGGATTGCGTTTATAAAGAATGTCATTCAAAAAACTTAATGTGTTTATCCTTTTCATATTATTTTTTGTCAATATCTCTTCTTCCTTAACCTTTAAATCCGAAATGACCTTTTATGCTTCTCATTGAGTTGACCTGCAAATTATGACTTGGTTAACAAGATCTTTTGGACTAACTCTTCGTGTTTCTGAATTGACATCTGAAATTTATAGCTTTTAGTTTTCAAACCTTCTTTAATTTCAATGTCTTTTAGAGCTAATAGTCCTAGAGTTTCATTTAACTTTGTTTGAAGAATTTCATAATCAATCGTCCGGTCATTAAAGGCTTTGTACTTCTCAAACTCATTCTGTTTGTTCTGAAGTGCAATCAGACAACTATCCCGACAACTAATAGCCTCCCCCAGAGCACTATTGGTTTCATCAAGGTTAGTTTTGCACTTTTCCAATTCTTGAGTCAATGATGCGTTTGCTTTCTTTAATTGCTTTAAAATCGTTTTGTTTTCCTCAGTATCAAGAGTTAAATTTGCAATTAAATTAGCAAGCGCAGCACGCTCATCAACACATTCAGCCGCATTTTGATCAACCTGATTATCATTAGTACATATATTTGATGAATCAGGAATGACATTGCTATCATCCTTCTCCAAAACATATGTGTCGTTAATGGATTCAGGTTGCTCAGAATGTCGTCTCACATTGGCAAACACATCATTTTCATCATGGTTTTGTACCTGTTCCAATGGCTGACTAGTAGAACTGGATTCTTCAGGTGAGACCTCCTGAATCTTTGCCATGTAACTGTAATGTGCTTCCAATTTCTGTTTATCAATCTCTTCATCTGATACAATCCCACTGCTTGTTTCATCTCCTGAACTTGTAACCGATGATTGAACCTCTTGAACCTTGCACTGTTGAATCTGCAACTGTCTTTCACTCAACTTTTTCAACGTCATCTTAAGCTCTTGCTCATGACTTGCTCTTTCTATTATACATTGCTCAATGGAGTTCATGTTCTGGATGATTGTTTCCTTGAATGTTTGAGCTGTCATTTTAGTGTAATCTCTGAAGTTTTCTCTTACTTCTCGATCTGATGAAAAAGATCTTGAATAAATATCGAGAGGCTTTAACAAGTCAGAGTTAATGAACCTTTCAAACTGTACTTTGATCACACTTAGAGCGGATTTGGAATCCATCTCGTGAAGTGTTTCTGCATTGAGAAGTGTTTCTAAGTTATTCATGTGTTGAGATAACTGAAACTTGAAGGTTCTGACACTATCACCAAAGAGTTGTGCAAAAGCTTGTTGATACAATATACTCTGTCTTTCGAGAAGTTGAGTGGTTGATTTAAGTGCATTTAATTTGTTCAAGGAGTTTTCTTTGAAAATCTTTGCTTGCATCTGCAGTTTCTGTATCTCTGGTTCCTCTAACACTGAACCCGAAGATGAAGTATTCTTTGTTTCCATTTTATCGTGAATTATGAAGTGTAAAAGATTTGTTGGATCTTAAGTGGATATGATGTGATTGATGTTGTGGTTGTATGCAATTCACGTTCACGGGATTTTACTCGTCTATGATCAAAACCGATAATGAATTAACGGGATTTTACAAGATCACTAGATAACCGTGAATGATTTGATTCGGAATCAGCGGCCAATGATTTAATTGTCTAAAAACAGATAATTTTCTGGCTAGGGTTAAAGCTGTTTGTTTAAATAGGCTCACCAAACTGAAACGGGCCTAAAAATACAGATGGGCCGTGAGCTAGAACAAAAACAAGTCTAACACAAATTCCAAAAATATGAAAAATGTCAATAAATCATGGTAAACGAGCTTTTTGGGCCTTGAAAAATCCTTAACCAGCTAAAGGTGGTTACAGCGTGATCCGTCTCGTTTTTCTCTTCGATTTGAGAGGTCACGGGCCTTAAACGGACTTACGGATCAAAAGTTATGGCTGTTTTACTGAAACCCTTTTCTTCACACAAATTTTTTTTTCGTTCGGTCCAAAAAAAAATTCCACTCGTTCGGTTCAACTCGTTCGGTTCCGTGGAACAAAAGCTCGTTCGGTCCTCGAAAAAATTTTCTCGTTCGGTCCAAAAGAGAATTCACTCGTTCGGTCCTTGAAAATTTACCCTCGTTCGGGAAGAGTTTCCTTTGAGATTTTTTGTTCGCTCGTTTCGGAAAGATATTTCGGAGTCTCGACTGGAAGATATTTTTTTTTCTCTGTTCGGATCCTCAAAAATTTTTGCTTTGTCGGATCCTTGCGTTTTTGACACTCGTTGTCGGTTCTACACGTTTCCACACACTCGTATCGGTTCTAACGTGAGTCCGCTCGTTCGGTGCCAACGTTTTTCCACTCGGTTTTTTCTTACGTTTTCCACACGTTTTGTTCTTCTCTTTTTTTCACCCGAGTAGCACCAAAAATAACCCAATGAAGCCTAGAGACTATGAGCTCTTACAAGGCGTTTCCAACACCAAACTGAGCCACGAAAAAAAATTGGTGCCGAATGATAAAACAACCCAACTGTCGAATCGAATATGCTCACAACAACAAAAAAAATACCACGAAATCCACCCGAGGCGATTGATACCAATTGTAGGTTCCCGATTAACACTTCCACTTCATAACCCGAACCACGAATCAAAGCAAGAAACTAGAAAAGAGAAGAAAAGAGATTGTTTAGAGAGAGAGAGAGAGGAGAGAGAGTTGAGAGAGAAAAGAGAAAGATATATTAGAAAAATGAAAACTAGATATTTTCTGAAAAGAAAATATCTAAATATATATATATATCCCTACGACGCGTGGGATATTTAACTAGGACCCGGGCTCGGGTTTTGCTTGGGATTAAACCCAAAACATATACAATATTAGATTAACTATCGAGCCCGATTCTCGATAATATTCTATTATAACATTAACTAATTAAAGACCGAAGCTCCATCGTAGAGTGACCGAGCTTCCTTGTTTGACTCAATAAATTGAAGCTAACAACAAGATTCCATGATGTTTCTATGACCATCGGGTACTTCTTCTTTGTTTCTGGTTATGGTTTCATTTGTTACAGGTTTGTCTTTGGTATTATTCTCAAGAGGGTTCTTGGGTGGCTTGTAATTGAGTCCGTTCCTTGTTGTTATAACATGTACCAACCCCCTAGGGTTTGTTTTAGTGGAACTTGGTAGGCTCCCAGCTTCCCTATCTTGTATTAATTTAGCGATTTTCCCCAAGTGATATTCTATCATTTTAATAGAGGAGGCTTGCACTTTAAATGTTTGGTTGTAACTTTTTTTAATTCCCCAAACCATGTTTTCACTTTCCTTTTGCCTTCTCGGGGATTCTTTAATGAAAGTGTTTAGAGTTTCTCCTAGATTTAAGATTCTCCCTTCCATAGGGGTTTCATACCTATGTTGTGCCATTCGAACTTCTTTAGTTATGATATTCATATTATTCTCAAAATTATAGATTTGGCTGAGAACAACTTAAAGTTCTTCGTTTTCAACCTTGATGTTTCCTTCCTTGTACCAAGAGAGGGAATGTACAGATAATTCCTTTATATCTTTGATTCCTTTTGTTGTGTCATTCTAGGAATCTGTCCCTTGAAATCTACCTTACGTCTAGTCTTAGTGTTCAACCCTTGATAAAAGATTTGTAACTGCTCATGCTCGTTAAGTTTATGTTCAGGACATCTAAAGAGAGATTACGTGAATATTTCCCATGAGTAATGTAAGTGTTCATTAGATTCTTGTTTAAATTTCCTGATTGTTTCTATTTCCTTAATGATTTTAAGAGGATGATGATATTCGTCCAGGAAGGCACTTCTGAACAAGTCCCAGGTTGTGATTGACCCATTGGATAATCGTTTCATCCATTGTTTAGCTTTTCCTTTTAAAGTAAATGGAAAAGCCATCAGCATGACCTGGTCCCTAGACACCCCTGGCAAATGGAATAGATCGATAATTTCAATTATTTAAGAGATGTGTTCATGAGGATCTTCGCTTTCCGATCCTTTCCGCAAAACACGTTTTCTTTTAATTCTTCGATGAATTGTCCCTAAAATTCAAATTTTATGTTTTCTTCGAATAATGATTTAACAATTCTAGGCCCACTGTCGTCCCTGATTTTTGTCAGATATTCGTTGACATTAGACCCAGAGTATTTAGCTTCACTCATTCCTAAAAAATTAACAAAAATTAGTACATAAATAAATACAAGAAATCAAATTACAACTAATTTTAGCTCCCAGGCAGCGACCAAAAACTTGATGCATAAATTGTTTTGAATAATTTATAACAAGTTTTAAATTCGTAAAACTCGTCTATCGATGTCTACACGTACTAACAGGAAAAGCACCCGGTCGTATGTAGTGCAGGACTTGGTAAATCCGAGGTCGTCCCAAGAGCTAAGTTGTATTAGTTTTAATTTGAAATGTGTCGCATGTTTGAAAATGGTTTTGAATTGATATGAAATCTTAATAGGAAAATAAATGTAAAAAGTAAATGAATTGAGAACAGTCAGGGAGAAAGGCGTGCTAACCTAGTTATTTCATTACTAATGTTATGACATGTTTACTAGTGCAATGTCTAGATATCGTTTTATTGGTGGTTCTAATATCAACAGACCCGAATTGGCATTTGAGGTCTGTCCTATACTTCCTGCGATCCCAATTTCCCGAAAGTCACGAAGGTAGGGAATCCAAGTTGCAGTGATTAAACCCCAACTATCTTAAAGACATGTTTGTAACCTAGATAGATTATAAACCCCCTCTGAAAGAGTTCCAGAGTTTTTTAAGTATTTAATGTAACAAAGGCGGTAATTTGATTAATTCCTACACTATGGTTAGATGCCAACTTATCCTAGTACCCTACTGATCCTAAGTTCAACAAGTTAGCCTAATAAAAGGACTAACAAGATCTAAACCACCCTTAATACTACCAAAACTCAAGGATCAATGACATGCAATAAGGATATCTAATTCAAATGATAAATAAACAAGAAACAATCATAACATAAGTAAATTCATAACTAGGTAAGAAACAATGAAATAGATCTTGGATTGAAACATCATAAGTCTTACAGGATGTGTTTATGAATGATTAATACAAAAAGTAAGTAAAGTGATTTCTTCCTTGGACTAGTTGTGGAATTCTTAGACCTATGGAGGCTTGTGTCGCCCCTTAGAACTCTGGTGGAAAGGTTGATGTCGAATGTACATAATGAGGGCTCTATTTATTAGTTTCATTTTGGTTATGACGTAACTGGTGAGTTGTGTTATGGTGTAACCATGCTGATGTAGGCTTCCAGGATATAGGCACCCAAATGGTTTTATGTAGCTAAGGATTGGTTTATGGCCAAACAAAAGCTCATAAGGAGTTTTGTTCTAAGGCTTGG
>BQNB010079797.1:0-30130 GCA_026074375.1 Tanacetum coccineum | reverse complement strand
TTTAGCACAGCAGACTGAGATTGAAGATTTGCAGGCAGCAGACCGCAGACGATAGGCACAACTCGTAGAGGCACTGACTCTGTTGAGGACATTGCAGACTCAGATGGTAACACTACAGAGTCAGCAGAGACCTGCTAGAGATCCAGCACATCCTGATGTACTGTAACACCCCCATTTTTACAGATAGCGTCGGAAGCTAATCTGAGGTATTACTCCAAGGGTACAACAGTCATAATCATAGAAAACGAATCAAAAGAGTTGTTTTTGAAAATAAGTTACCATTCATTATTTCATCAGAGTTTTTACAAAAGAGAGGTCCCAACATTTGAAATACAACATTTGAATGATAATGGTTTTTCCATCTTCAAGTCCTCGCCACTCCATGCCATTAGTTACCTGAGATAAAACATGCTAAAAGTCAACACAAAGGTTGAGTGAAATCCATAGGTTTAAGTAATATAATTTGAATGCAAATGTGATATTCGGGTTACGTTGATATACACCCGGTATTGAAAACATATTTATTATTGCCATTAGCTCATGAATCCGAAGCCTTAGGGTATGGTGATACGTTATAGCCCCTGCGGGTACCTTTGCCAAAATACCCGCGTGATTTCTAATGATGTGCAATTGGTTACTCGTAACTGGGTACACCAACGGGGAGTCCAGCCCAAATAGATCTATTCACAACATTCGCGCTTACTACGGAGAGTAATTAACGGTTCATGATTATGGGGACTTAAAGGCAAAGCAGTTACTTAGGCAATAGTAAATTGAAATAGCATACAGAAATAATTGCATTCATGTTTATAGCATGTATCCCCCTCGCGGGTTTATAAAAAGATTGAAATGCGAGGCTATGAACTCACCTGAACGGTTATAGGGAAATTGATAGCAAAGGTATATGGAATGAAAGTAACGGCTTCGTCACGGGCAACCTGGGGTAATATATGTCAAGTCTTAGTTTGATTGAATATGTAAGATTTTACATCGATGTTTTGGTTTTGGATATAAAAATTATCATAACCACGTTCGCGGCATCATAATTCAGAAGTCATGTAGTTACAATGAATGAGGAGTAGGACCCTTTACATCTTAAAACCAACAACTCAGTCAGCCGTCATACCAAGCTGACACTCCTCATTCTGCAGCACCTATTAATTGAGGTATCCACATCAATTTTCCATCAAAAATCCCTCCTACTATCATCCATCAACACATTACACCCACCTCTTAAAACTCCATAACAACCCAATCAATCAATACCTCCTACCACTCCATACCAACCATAACATTCTATACCATAAAATCCCATATAAAAACACTAAAACCCCCCATACCAAAACTTTCCCAATATAAATCCTCTATTCTCAACACCAACTTAAATCCCAAAACTAAAATTACCACCTAACCAATCACACCCCCTACCCCCAATACCAACACCCTATTCACCACTTCAATAATAACACACAATCACCCCTCCCAAACTACCAAATCTAACACCTAAACACCCATAACCTACACACCCCATATTTCACAACAAACCCCCCCCCATACCCCCCAATCCATCCTTTCACAAACAAAACCCACCCCAAACCTAACACCCCACACATCCTCAAACCCCCCCCCCCTGAACCAACCTCACTAACCTACATCCTCCCCCCATTTACCAACTTTAAAACCCATCCCCCCCTCTTTAAAACCTACCCCAAAAACCCCAACCAACACTGCCTGCCCAACAAAACATAACTCGCTGTCATTCTATATGAAGACATCAACACATCTCACACTAGCTCTCTCACACGACTTCTCTCACACTCTCTCTCCCCTCCCCCCCCTATCCACAACGTGTAGACTTGTTCTGTGTCTCCTCTAAATCTATGTAGATAACTCCCCTCTCTCCCCACCTATAAAGAGATGATTACAATACTTACTATTACTCATACTCGTGTAAAAACAATTCACAGTACATTCCTCATCCCTCTCCACCCCTTCTCATCTAACCACAATGTACCTACTACTGTCTATAACTGTATATAGACGTTCCGCAATTCACTCACACTCAACCTATCATGTCACTGTGTCCCACTCTGCCATTCACATCAATACTATCCGATCTCTATGTACTACGTCCAACTTTTAATGATACTCACAAGTGGTCTAAACTGTGTGTAGAGTCTGTGTCAGAAACCATCCCTTCTGTGCTCAAATGAACACCTCACTGTCAACATCCAAACTTTGTCAGTCACTCTGCACGTCCACCCCACTAAAATCAACACTCTACCTTTATCACTGTCTGTTCAGTTGTCTCCGTATCTATCTCGTCAATCTGTCACCTCGCGTCATCACCTCGACACATATAACAGCGCTCAGTATACCCAATGTTACACTGTATTCCCTAAATAATCTTGTGTCATATGAGCATTCTACAGAAAAAAAAAATCCGCGCCCTCTCACCTCCCGCTCTACACTCCCCTTTCGCCCCCACCCCCTCCCCTCCCCCCTTCCCCCCACCTTTCTTACACTCTTCATCATCTCTTTACACTACACTATAATTAACCATCACTCCCCCCCACCTCATCACATTCCAACATAATTCCACTCACAATATCATCCATTCACATCCCCATCTCCCCCCTTCCCCCCACTATCATCCAAAAACCCCACACCATCTCCACCTCACTTCCAACAAAATCTTCCCTATCCTTACACTCCCACCAAAATTACTTACCTTAACAATACCCATCTTATAATCAATCCTTACAACTACTACACCATTTAACCCCCAAATCCCCCATTAAAATCAAATTTAAAAACCCAACTTTCACCCCCCCCAAACTGTATTACCACCCCTCTAGATGATCGTACGATTTCACTAGGAGACTATCTTGAGTGAGATATGAGAGATAATGAGATATATCTAATTGTGACAATAATCCTTTTATGCATATCCAATATGATAGTGAATAGATGGTAAGAAGATGGATATCTAGATTGATGAGTCACCCCCAATAAATAGCTGACGATATGTAGATCCCATGAGACGAAAGTGATATAGTGATATATATGTAACGTGGCTTATGTTATGTACACTGATAGATTAGATAATGTGTAGATAATGTAGATAGAGTATTGTATCGAGAGAACTATGTGTAGTGAGACACTCAGAGGATCTGATGATACTTAGTGATCAACTTACTCTTAAAATAGATAGATATATAAGTAGAATCTGAGTGATAAGAGAGAAGGATGTGTGATATGTGTAGATCAAAATGTAGTCCACGGTGTTGATTGTGAGAGTGAGTCTATTCTTTATCTATCAGCTCGCGCGCTCATCGCGGCAACGCTATCATTAGGGATTGTGTGTGTGTAATATGTGTGTTGTTGTGAGATGAAGTGTTGAGTTAGTGTTGTAATGTGGGTTTACCACGAGTTATTGTTGTTCCTCAGCCACCGCCACCCAGCTCCAAGCCTCCCCCCTGCCTACACTTACACGCGCGCCCTGCGTGCTGCGTGTTGAGATTTCAGTGTGCTGTTGCTTGAGTGTGTAAAACGGGCTATTTTGGGAGATCATACTGAATGACTTTGTATATTGAGGCTTCTAAGGACTTGTACTTTGATTTTGAGGAGATTTTATATTTCAAATGAGATGTTATATTACTTGTACATATGCTTTAGTAGCTTGTGCATTCACTTTAGATGTTAATCCTTCATGGAATTAGGGTTTAAAGGCATACGATAACGGTTTAAAGCCTGTTTTGATATAATGTGAATTTTATTCATGCTTTAATGAATTTTTCTTGCATTAGGGGTATTTTGGTAATTTCACATTTGTTGAGATTTTTAGGTTTTACATATATGAAGATAGGATTGCCATATGTAGGTTGCCTGAGCCCGTTAACTTTAGTTATGCAAGAAATGTTGTACATCGAGATATTGGCAAAGTAAGTAATGTAATAAAGCGAAAAATTTCCCTAAAAAGGTGAGTTCATATATAATTGATAGATTGTACATCATCTAACTTAATAGATGGATATTTACATTTATGAAAATTATGGGTTGTTATAATTCCTTCTTTGATCATCGTGAGGTACTTAGTTGTTAGGTATTTAAGATCAAAACCATAAACCTTTTTGAAAATAAATCAAAGTGTTTGATATAAATCAAAACTTTTAACACTTTGAAAGTTTTACTTTTAAGAAATACTCCCCCTACACATGTGCATCATAATATTGAAAGAGTTCTTCACAAAGAGGAAAGAGCTTCACACTTGAGTCTTTTGATTTGTTATTCCATACATTTTAGGCATTTTATCTTTCTTGATCACATTTTAATCACATTTTCTCCCCCTCAAAAATAGCAAAGCATATGATATTTTTGACATCAATGAAATAAAATGGCTATATGATATTTTAAAACACATGGGAGAAAACGGATATTGCATGATTATTATTTCGAACATTTTTTAATGTTTTAAACAAATTTGAAAAACTAGATGTGCCAAGTGTGTTTATATCTAAAACGGATGGTCACTAAGTCGCTAACAATGGTTTTCAAATACTCTCTAACAGATGCAACCTGAACGATGCTAACAATGCTTTCGAGTACCTTAGACCGGATGCAACTTAGATTGCTGACGCGCTTGTCGATATACTTGACAACAACTATTTTTGACATGGAAAATTTTCTTTTGTTTAAAAAACATTTTCCTTTGTACTCCCCCTCAATAATAAAACACTTCACCTTAAATGACACTATAAGTATATTGAGGGATAGAGTGAGTATTGAGCACATTCTTTTGAATGATTTTGAATTATCTTTTGAAAAATTCTTGAAAAATAAAGCTCAAACACTACTTGTTTTGGAAGCCCCCCCTCAAAAATAGATTTAAATCCAAAAACATTTATTTAGGAAGGGAGTGTTGAAAACACAATTTGAAAGATTTTGAAAAATCCTTTTGTAAAAAAATTCTTGAAAATTGTGTTCAACATTAAACGCTTGGTTTTTGAAAAACTCCCCCTCAAAAAAATCCAATGATTTAGTGAGGAAGGGAGTGACTGACACACAATTTGAAAGATTTTGAAAAATCTTTTTAAGAAATTCTTGAAAATTTGTGTTCAATCTTTTGAAAACCATTTTACTTGAGCTCATGATTTAGAATATCTTAATGAACTAGCTCAAGTCCGAGAAGTTGTAAGCTTCCCGTTGTGAGGATAAATGTACAAAAATATACACTTTCCTTTATTTAAAGAGCGAGTCCTAAGCTAACATTTACTTAGAAGTCGTATGTCCCGAGCAAACTTTTTAAAAGAATTTTGATAAAAATTGCTCAGGACAAAGAAGATTTCTCTTCTTTTGAAGATAAAGCGCACTGAAACGTACACTTGTCTTTTATCTGAAAACCTAGTTCTGATCGAAAATAATCAGAAGTCATAGTTTTGAACAAACTTTTGAAAAGTTATTGAAGAAGTATGCTTAGAACAAGAAGATTTCTCTTCTTTTGAAGGTAAAGCGCATTGAAACGTACACTTTTCTTTTGAAGTATGCAATCTGACATTTGATTACAAACCATATGATATCGAATTAGACAAAAACCTTTGGAACCCATTTAAGCATGGTGCTAACGGGTTTACCAAGTTTCAAAAACCAATTGAAAGTTGTGTCAAGTCGATGTAAAGATGTTGAGTTCCAACGAGGGCTTAAAACCGGTGTTTCATTTGAAAAAAACTCTCGTGGAATCAACGGAGATTTAAAATTCCGTTTGATTTTCCTCTCACAAAGGGATTTGATGTACAGGTTTCAACTTTTTAGTGGTCAGCATTGGAATGTTAAATCTGTAGTTACATTTGAGGGGAGGTTAAAATTGTACAGTTTGTAAAGACTAGTAACTACTTCTAGTTTACATTAATACTGCTAGGGTATTAATGATTGTAGTTCAGATTTAGTTAGTTTAAGTTCATGGTATATTGTAGCAATTTTCTTATTTTTGCACTAACTTTTCAGGATAAGCATGGATTTGAGGATGGATAGATGTAGTGCTGGCAAATTCTACTCATATATGGTCTATAAGTACTAAGTGAAGGCATCTACTTATTTCATCATCGAGACTTCCTTCTACTTTCTACCTCTTTTCCCTAATCCCCCTCTGTCGATTGATGACTTACTTGAACACATATAGTTATGATTGAGACTTGGAGTATCTAGTTTCCAGCAGTCAAGGAGTGGTTGGTGAAGACCTGTATAACTATCACTTAAAGGAGTTACATTGTAGTACTCAATGTCACACGCATATGAAGATGTGGATAATTTCAAGAGGTGTTGTACTTTTCATATACTTTGTGATAGGAGTATAGGGTACTTAGAGGCTTTGTTCTGTACTATTCTTCAATCAACAATAGTGGAAGCTTAAGTAACAAATTTAGGGAATTTTACTTCATTTTCAAGTTTGGTGTAACGGGTTTACTTCACTATGTGGTCACAGCAATAGCTGACAGAATACGAGGTTGATAAGTTAGCCAGAGAGTTTAAAGGTTGAGATATAATCAGCAATTCTCACTGGATAATTAAAGCTATAGAACATCAATGGTACTTCACAAGTCTAAGCACATCTTTCAAAGTTCTTCAATGTCTTTCATAAATTTTCAAGATTGTTGCTTTTGACAAGAACTTCTCGAGTATATGGTCGTACACGTTAATGATGCTTCTGAGAGTTCAAAACCATCATGGGGGAAAATGTGTACTTTGATGTAATCATGTCAACTTCCAGGGGGAAATAGTTTATACTACTTTACTTAGTATGGTTTGTGTGAAGTATTCTACACACGTAAGAAGATTTGTTGTTGATTTCTCGCATGTACCCCCGAACGGATATTCACCAAGACCAAATGTCATGATACAGTATAGAAGCAATATTAGTTGGTGTGGTTGGATGATTCTTCTACAAAATTCCGCTGTGCACTTTAAATGTCAATGTTAGAAGATCATTCGAACTACATCAAAGTTTCAAAATCTGCTTAAGATACGGATGTTAGTTTAGGGGGAAGCTGATTCAGAAACTTTGTCAAAAAGGAGTCTATGAAGGAAGCTTTTCAAGACATGCTGCATGAATTGGGGGAATTTAATCCAAGTCATGCATACTACAATGGTTCCAAATCAATTAAAGTCACAGAAGATCCAAACTAGAGTACAAGTATCAAGACTAGAAGACAAAGATGTCATCTTCAGCAATGAAACACTTTAGAAGTTTTTATTTTGTTTGTCTTTGTACTTGATAGGAACATTGTAAGTAATTATGTATGTCCACATATTGAGTGAAGATTGTTAGCCTTAAAATATATCGACTTATACGGAATCACATTAGATATTGTAAGGCGTGACACGTAGGGACTAATAATGTCAAGTTAGGATAGTTATAGTGTCACACGCCTATAAATACCCCCTCCATACTTCCATGGATGGGTGAGGATAATCATTTGTATCTCATAAGTGTATGTGTTTCCTTTCTCTCTCTAGAAACACACACACACATCTTCCCTTTCTCTCTCTACATCTAATAATATGGCTTTCTATTTTTTTATCCTCCCCGACCTTTGGATCGTATGTTTTAGGCTAGAATCTTATAGGTAAACCATAAAATACCATGTTTGATCATTGCAAGTCAAATTATGGGAATATGTGTGATCACAATGCATAAGATTGTCAAAAAACGCCTAACTTGTAGGCTTTTTATAACCATCTGAATGTTACAACTTAACTATTACATCATAAAACATAGCAAAAAATCAACTACCAATTACCAACGACACCAATAGGTCTTTAACAACCCTTCTTTAGCTTTTCATCCTTTACCATCTCTTCTTGGGTGACTCTAATCCTCTTACTTGGTCTTCTGATGCGTTGGGTTGCAACTCTAAGTTTTACAACCCTCCTTAGGCAAGAGTACAAAATCCTTGTAGTTTAGTATAGGCAAGTCTATGATGCGGGGTGGGCGGGCGGTATTATCATTCTCTAGGGAAATAGTTTTGAGTAGGTTCTCGAATTGTATGTTACTAAGGTAATGAAGGTTGAGGAAAGATTATTTTTGTATTTTTATATTTTTTAAAAAGCCAGTAAAATCTCGGGTTTTGAAGAGGGTTGATTAAACTAATAAATTAAACTACCCCTAATTATGCAAAAAAGTAAATTGGTGGAAACTCGTATGGTTAAACAAACGTGTTTACCTAATCATGCACTACTCCCTAGTTGTTTTCTCTGATTTTATTGCCCGTCACTCTCGTTAGTGTAATGTGTAAGTATTCCCTAATTCAACAGTGGGTTGGTCAAGTCTGCTATCTACGTGATAACCTAGACGGTGGTTACCTGCAGACACCGCTCATGTCTAATAGTAAATTCACACGCGATAAATACTTAATTCAAAATCCACCCAAGGTGGTCTAGATATGAAGATCTAATCACAGGTATCCTCTAACCTAATTGCGTTTCCCTAGATGTCTATGCTATGATATGAAGATAAAATAGCTCATTTTTTAAAGCCAAACGCGCACACCGCTAACAAGAAGCAATAATAAAAGAGAATTAACAACTAAGTTTCATGCAATCATAAGAAAACACATATAGATTTAGCCAAGCATGTTAATTAAAAGCGAATAACGATTAATCAAACAGCACATAGACATATTGAATTATTCAAAGGGTAAAAGAACTTCACTTCAATTAAACATGGAGTATCAATGGGTACAAAAGGGTTAAAAAACCCTAAAATTTGACCAATATGGTTGCTACTAAAGTTCCTCCTTTTTCCACGTTTTTTCACCATAAAATATGAAAAATAAGGTTTTTATATATAGGAAATCAGGTCTGACGGCGTCACTAGGGTTTCTTGACGCCGTCAGCCCGTCGAATATTCTAAAGGCTTCTCTTTGTATGTCATTGTGACGGCGTCACAAGTTGTAGTGACGCCGTCACCCTTCACTCTTGACATCGTCAATAACAAATCTTGAAGCCGTCTCCACGCACTGTGATGTCACAAACTTGATTAAATGCTTTGTTAGAAACACAAAAGTATTGGTCACTTCCAATAATAGTTAGTCAAAGCCTATAGTTAGTCAAATGTAATGTTATTAATCTAATTAGGCCAAAGTTAGGAAAAGCCCATGGAAAGCCCATGTAAAGCCTATCTATAGGTCGGCCAAAAGGGTATTTATACACCTTTCCATGCCTTGGAGAGGTGTTTGATTGTTCATTTTTCACACATCATAATGCATTTCTATCTTATGTTTACTTTCTCTCTTTAAGTGTTCATCCAACCCTCTCTCATACTAAAACAACCTCTTTTCTCTTTTCATGTATGTTATTTGATTGTTCTTCAATTGGTATCAAGAGCAATGGAGTAGTGTGTTTATCTTTTCGATTCGTGTGTTTTTCTTGCAAAAATTGTCCTTATTCTTATTTTTTTTTCTTTGTGTTTGAAGCTAGTGTGTAGACTAAAGGATCATTTACATAGGTAAATTTGATCTAGTATCCTTGGATATAGGTGTACAAGCTTAGAATCAAGAAAAACATCATTTGTGTTCGAAAACCTTTACAAAGAACAAAATCTTGATTTTAAATTTTTCGGCTTAAAAACCTTAAAGTTTCCATTTTTCTTGTTCCTATAGGGTTAGTAACACTAGTTGTACAAGAATTTTTGCAAAACAACCATCAAAAAGGTGTCTTTTGTGTTTTAAAAATTTTGGGTTTTGAATTAGTGTCAACCAAACAACTGACTTTTAGTGTCAACCGAACAACTAAATTTTAGTGTCAACCAAACAACTGGATTCTAGTGTCAACCGAACAACTGAATTTTAGTGTCAACCGAACAACTGGATTCTAGTGTGAACCGAACAACTAACTTTTAGTTGGTACCGAACAACTGGATTCTAGTGTGAACCGAACAACTAACTTTTAGTTGGTACCGAACAACTGGATTCTAGTGTGAACCGAACAACTAACTTTTAGTTGGTACCGAACAACTGGGTCTAGTGTGAACCGAACAACTAACTTTTAGTTGGTACCGAACAACTGGGTCTAGTGTTAACCGAACAACCACTTTTAGTTGAAACGGAACTACTCAATTTTCAAAATTATACGGTTTATTTCTTTGACTTGTAAAATCCCGTGAAACATTAACTTGTTTTTCCCGGTTTTGTCAAGAATTGTAAAATCCCGTGTAGTTTCAAGAATTAAAACACTAAAAAGACAACTTAATTAAACACAATTTCTTTCTACCACCGTTCGATCAAACAAGTAATCTTTTAACATATAAATTTCTCAATGACGACTCTTGCTGACAAAGCGATTCTTTCGGGTGCTGACAATCGTCTACGTATGTTGGAAAAAGATATGTACGACTCTTTATAAAAGCATAATGGAGCTATACATGATGAATATACAACGTGGAATAATGGTCCTTGAATCCATTGAAAACGGTCCACTCATCTGACCTACAATTGAGGAAAATAGAGTGACTAGACCAAAGAAATATTCTGAGTTATCTGCTACGGAAGCAATTCAAGCTGATTGTGATGTCAAGGCAACAAATATCATTCTCCAAGGATTACCACCCGAGGTCTATGCACTAGTTAGCAATCATCGAATCGCCAAGGAACTTTGGGAAAGAATTTAACTTCTCATGCAAGGAACTTCATTGACGAAACAGGAATCTCATTTTTGAATATGGAACTTCATTTGACGAACAGAAAGAGGAGTTTAAGCTTTATGATGAATTCGATAAGTTTGCTTATAAGAAGGGGGAAACACTACGTGATTTTTACTTGAGATTTTCACTGCTACTCAATGACATGAACACATACAATGTGAAACTGGAACAATTTTAAGTGAACACTAAGTTTTTGAATACTCTTCCTCCTGAGTGGAGCAAATTTATGACTGATGTCAAATTAGTTCGGGATTTGCACACAACTAACATTGATCAGCTTCATGCTTACTTGGGACAACATGAATTTCATGCAAATAAAGTTTGTTTAATGCATGAACGCAACTCAGATTCGCTTGCTTTGGTTACAACCCATCAGATGACTCGGTCTCCTTATCAAACTCATCAGAACTCATATCAAAACTCTTAATTTCAACCACAAATTTCACTATATCAGTCTTCACAGCATGGATTACCTTTTCAGTCTTAACAATACTCAAACAATCAATCATCAACACCTCTTTCAATCACTTATCCATCTAATGATTATCAATCATCATCAGTTCACCACAACGTTTATTCTCCATCATCATCTATCCCTCAATTGGAATATGCTCCCTCAGTTAACCAACAACCTGAATTTCCCCAACCAAACTCGAGTATAATTGTTCCAATGTTCAAGCAAGGTGATGATCCCATTGATGCTATCAACCATATGATGTCATTTCTATCAGCTGTTATCATATCTCGCTATCCTACTACCAACAATCGGCTGAGGAATTCATCAAACCCTAGGCAACAAGCTACCATTAATGATGGAAGAGTGACTTTACAACCAATTCAGGGGAGACAAATTTCTTTTGCTACAAGAACAAGTAGGACATACACTCCAGGAGCAAGTGGAAGTAATTCTGGGAAACAAAGGAATGTTATTTGTTACAACTGCAAAGGGGAGGGACACATGTCCAAGTAATGCACTAAAAGGAAACAGGATGATTCATGGTTTAAGGATAAAGTGTTGCTAGTACAAGCTTAAGCAAATGGTCAAATTCTACATGAGGAAGAACTAGCATTTTTGGCAGATCCAGGAATTGTAGAAGGTCAAGCCACATAACTGTCATTACTCACAATGATGCTTATCAAGCTGATGATTTGGATGCATATGACTCTGATCGTAATGAACTCAACACTGCCAAAGTTTCTCTTATAGCGAATTTATCTCATTATGGTTCAGATGCTCTCGCTGAGGTAAACAATCATGATAATGTGGATAACAACTTGATGAATCACGTTGTGCAGGCGATGCCGTCTTCTGAACAGTCAAGTGTTATGAATAATTCATAGACTAAAATAACCAGTGATAGCAATATCATTCCTTATTCTCAGTATGTGAAAGAATCACAACAGACAACTGTTCAGAATTTTAATTCATCTGCACAACAAGATGCACTGATATTATCTGTGATTGAACAACTAAAAACCCAAGTGATTAACTGTACCAAGATAAATCTGGACAATAAAAGTGTCAATGATACTTTAACTGGTGAGCTTGAAATATATAAGAAACAAGTTAAAGTTTTGAAAGAAGGATAAAATGTTGATTTAAAGAGTAAAGATTATATTTTAGATTCATGTGAACAGTCTGTGGAGATTGATCATCTTAAACAAACTCTTTCAAAACATTTAAAAGAAAAGGAATCTTTAATGTAAACATTTACTCTTCTCAAAAATGATTTTAAGAAAGAAGAATCTAGAAAAATTGATAGGGAAATTGCCTTAGAAAAGAAGATCAAACAGCTAGATAATATTGTTTTTAAAAGAGATCAATTTGCACAAACTATTCACATGTTGACGAAACTTTAGTTTTTCTATAATCATACCACTAAACAAACTCTAGGTTTTCAAAACTCTTTCTATCTAAAGAAAGCTCATCAGTTGGAACCCAAGCTTTATGATGGTAATGTCATTAAGAACACTAGTACTATTGTGATTCCTGACACCGAAGAGACCCTTGTGCTTGCTGAAGAGAGTCATTTAAAAATGCTTTTCAAACAACAAGATCCTTTGGTTTTAGAAAAGAAAGTTATTATCACACCAGTTGATTATGATGTTCTCAACAAACTTTCTTAAGATTTTGAAAAATGATTTGTTCCACAAACTGAATTATCTGCTAAACAAGCCTTTTGGTCTTAGAATTTTGTGAATTCTCCAGAACCCACTCTTTCTAGTAGACCCACCAAAGTTGAGGTTCCAAAAGAACTTCCTAAAGTCAGCATGGTTAATACGAGTTTGAAGAAACTTAAACACCATCTTGCTGGTTTTGATGTGGTTGTCAAAGAAAGAACCACTGCCACAACCATCGCTGAGGGCTCGTGGGGGTTTTAACATACAAAAGCTTGTTTTAGGGATGAAATAATTCCATTTGTAAAAGCTCTGAAGGACTTATTTAATACATTCGATCAATATTTAATTGATGAACTTTATGAAGTCCAAAATGTCTTTCATCAAATAGAACAGGCTGTGGAATAACATTGTTTAGAGTCAAAAACATTTGAATTTAAAATGAATCAAGTTTTGAACAAAATGAACGACTCTTGGAACAAGTCATAAACAAAGATATAATGAACATAATTGTGAATTCTTTTGTGGATAATACTTATGTGAATATGCGTGAATGTAAAAAGTGTCTCAAACTTAAGACTGAGCTTCTCAACAAAAAGGATTTTGTTAAAAAAGAGATTTACGATAAATTATTTAGAAGTTTTACCACTCTTGAAAAATATTGCGTCTCTTTAGAAGTTGACACTCAACTTAATCAGGAAATTTTTCAAAGGGACAATTCTGTTTCAAATCAAAGTGCTCCAAGTTTTGATTAATATTTTGAATTAAATGAATTAAAAGATCAGTCCTAAGAGAAAGACACGATCATAAAGAAGTTAAAAGAGAGAATTAAATCTCTAAGTGAAAATATGAATAAGGATAAGGTCAAAAAGGACATAGAAGATATTGAAACGATAAATATTGAATTGGATCATAGGGTGTCAAACCTTATTGCTGAGAATGAACATTTAAAACAGACTTATAAGCAACTTTATGACTCGATTAAACCATCACGTATTCGATCAAAAGAACAATGTGATGTGTTAATTAATCAAGTCAATCAAAAGTTTGTGGAAATTTTTGTTTTAAATGCAAAAATTCAGGAACAATGGTTGACCGTAATAGCTCTAAAGGATGAATTAAGGAAACTGAAAGGAAAAGGTTTAGCTGATAATGCTGTTAGAAAACACACTATTGATCCAGAAATGCTTAAGATTAATGTGGAATATTTAAACCCTAGATTGTTGAACAATAGGTCAGCTCACTCTGACTACCTTAAGCACACTCAGGAAGAAGCTGCGAGTCTTAGGGAAATAGTGGAATAATGAAAATCACAAAATCCTCTAAATGAATCCTTAGACTCTGCTTGTAAGTATGCCAAACAAATTCAGGATTTGCTTATAATAGTCAGACAAACCTGCCCTAGCATCAACAATTCAAGTGAAAAATTAGTGGCCGTGACCCTAAAAAATAAGGACAAAAGAGTTAGATTCACTGAGCCTGTCACATCCTCAGGAAATACAAACACAAAAACAGCTTCTTCATCAAACTTAGTTTCTAACAAACCTATGTTGTCTTTTACAGGAGTAAAACCGTCTACTAGTGCTAGCAGATCACAGCCTTCAGGCAATACAAAGAAAGATAAGATTCAGCAAACACCAAGTAGTACTCAGAAGAATAAAGTAGAAGCCCACCCTAGGATAGTTAGATCTAGTTTGAAAAATAAGAATTGCTTTGTTGAACCTAAAGGAAATGCAAATGTGCAACATTCCAAGCTTAATGTGAATTCTGAACCTTTATGTGTTAAGTGTAATGGTTGCATGCTTTTTGATAATCATGATTTGTGTGTTCTTGATTTTATCAATAATGTGAATGCTCGTGTAAAATCTAAACCTGTTAAGAAAAGTTCAAAGATAAAAATTTGGAAACCAACAGGAAAGGTGTTTACAAATATTGGATACATTTGGAGACCTACTGGGCGGACCTTCACTATAGTAGGAAATACGTGCCCTTTAACTAGGATTACTACAACTATTGAAGTGCCCCTTAGGAAACCATCTGCTCTAGAAACTGAAACACCTAAGCCTGTCATAACATTGGTTTACTAAGGTTCTTAAATCTATATCTACTAACAAAAAGGAACCCAGTAAATCTTATGGATCCATAGTTTCAGATGTTCCATCTTCCTCTCTTGATGAATGCAGGTGGTCTAAATTGTTCTCTGGTATTTGAACTTCGGCTGCTCCAAGCATATGACCGAAGATCGCTCTCAGCTAACCAATTTCGTCAATAAATTCTTGGGTACAATCAAATTCAGAAATGATCACGTGGCAAAGATATTGAGATATGGTGATTATTAGATTGGGAATGTTACGATCTTAAGGGTTTACTACGTAAAAGGACTTCGACACAACTTATTCTCTGTTGGGCAATTCTGTGATTCGAACCTTGAAGTTGCTTTTTGTCAACAAACCCGCTTCATTCATAATCTTGAAGGTGTTGATCTATTGACTGGATCTCGAGGCAACAATCTATATACTCTGTCTCTTGGAGATATGATGGCAACCTCTCCTATATGTCTCTTGTTAAAGGCCTCAAAGAGTAAGTCTTGGCTATGGAACCGATGTCTATCTTATCTGAACTTTGGTGCAATCAACCATTTAGCTAGACATGATCTTGTTCGAGGTCTCCCCAAGATAAAGTTTAAAAAGGACCATCTGTGTTTTGCATGTGCAATGGGAAAAAGCAAGAAGAAACCCCACAAACCTAAATTTGAAGACGCCAACCAAGAAAAACTCTATCTTTTGCACATGGATCTTTGTGGTCCAATGCGTGTCGTAAGTGTTAATGGAAAGAAGTACATCCTCGTCATTTTTGATGATTACTCTCGATTTACTTGGGTAAAGTGCTTAAGGTCAAAAGATGAAGCTCCAGATTTCATAATCAAGTTTCTCAAGATGATCTAATTGCGACTTAAAGTACCTGTCCGACGAATCAGAACAGATAATAAAACTGAATTTGTTAATCAAACTTTGCGTGAATATTATGAGAAGGTTGGAATCTCTCATGAAATATCTGTTTCTCGCTCTCCATAGCAAAATGGTGTCATTGAAAGACGTAATCGTATGCTAATTGAAGTTGCCCGCACAATGTTGATTTATGCAAAAGCTTCGTTATTCTTATGGGCAGAAGCAGTTTTTACCGCATGTTACACCTAAAATCGTTCCATCATACGTCTTCGTCATGGCAAAACACCATATGAGCTTTTACATGACAAACTTCCTGACTTATCATTCTTCCATGTATTTGGTGCATTGTGTTATCCGACAAATAATAGCGAGAACTTGGGAAAGTTACAACCAAAAGCTGATATTGGTATTTTCATTGGCTATGCACCCACAAAGAAAGAATTTTAAATTTACAACCGATGTACAAGATGATTCATCGAAGCAATTCATGTAGATTTTGATGAGCTGACTGCAATGGATTCTGAACACAGCAGTTCAGGACCCGCACTTCATGAAATGACTCCTGCAACAATCAGTTCAGGACTCATGCCAAACCCTCCTACTTCAATACCATTTATACCACATTCAAGAACTTATTGGGATATTTTGTTTCAACCACTGTTTGATGAATTACCCAACCCTCTATCAAGTGTTGATTGCCTAGCCCCTGAAGTCATTGCTCAAATTGCTAAAGTAGTAGCTTTAGAACCCGCTGCATCAACCGGTTCATCTTCCTTAACAACTGTTAACCAAGATGCACCATCACCTAGTAACTCACAAACAACACTCAAAACTCAATCTCCTGTAATTCCTAACGATGTTGAAGAAGACAATAATGACTTAGACGTTGCATACATGAATAATGATCTATTCTTTGTTAATTCCAAAAAACATTTCTAAATCATCTTCTTCTTCAGATGTTATTCCTACCATTGTGCACACTGCTGCTCCTAACTCAGAACACGTTACCAAATGGACCAATGATCATCCTTTAGACAACATCATTGGTGAACTCGAAAGACCTGTTTCCACAAGACTCCAACTTCATGAACAATCCTTATTTTGTTACTATGATGCCTTTTTCATATCAGTTGAGCCAAAGAACTATAAAGACGCATTAACTCAAGCATGTTAGATTGAAGCAATGCAAGATGAGCTTAATGAATTTGAGCGTCTTGAAGTCTAAGACCTCGTTCCTCATCCAGATAAAGTAATGGTTATTACTTTAAAATGGATCTATAAGGTGAAATTTGATGAATTAGGAGGAATTCTAAAGAACAAGGCTCGTTTGGTTGCTCGTGGTTACCGTCAAGAAGAGGGAATTGATTTTGAGGAATCTTTTGCTCTAGTGGCTAGACTTGATGCTATTCGAATTTTCCTTACATATGTTGCTCACATGAATATGATCGTCTACCAAATGGATGTTAAGACGACATTCTGCGCGAAAAAGTTTATGTCAGCCAACTGGACGGGTTTATGGATCAAGACTATCCGAATCATGTGTATAAGCTTAAGAAGGCTCTCTATGGGTTGAAACAAGCTCCTCGTGCGTGGTATGATCTATTGTCAAAGTTTATACTCTCTCAAGAATTCTCTAAAGGAACTGTAGATCCCACATTGTTCATCAGAAGACAAGGCAAAGATATTCTCCTGGTACAAATATATGTTGATGATATAATCTTTGCGTCTACTACACCTGAACTATGTGACCAATTTTCAAAAATAATGTGTTCAAAATTTAAGATGTCGATGATGGGTAAAATATCATTTTTCTAGGACTACAGATTTCACAAAGTCCCAGAGGCATCTTTATAAACCAGTCTAAATATGCTCTAGAATCTTTGAAAAAATATGGTATGGAATCTTGTGACCCCGTGAATACTCCCATGGTGGAGAAATCTATATTGGATGAATATACAGAAGGGAAAGTCGTTGACCCTACACACTATCGTGGAATGGTGGGCACCCTTATGTATCTCACAGCTAGTAGACCAGACCTTACATTTGTTGTATGCATGTGTGCCCGGTATCAGGCAAAGCCTACCGAAAAGCACTTACATGCTATAAAAAGAATCTTTAAATACCTAAGAGGAACCGTTAATAGGGGACTCTGGTATCCAAAGGATTCTTCTATTGCTCTAACAGCTTATGCAGACGCTGATCATGCGGGTTGCCAAGATACTAGACGAAGTACATCTGGAAGTATGCAATTATTGGGAGACAGACTTGTTAGCTGGTCATCAAAAAGGCAGAAAAGCGTTGCGATATCCAGTACGGAAGCTGAATATATAGCCTTGTCTGGCTGTTGTGCTCAAGTCCTTTGGATGAGATCACAGCTTACCGACTATGGCCTTGGATTCAATAAAATTCCAATGTACTGTGATAACAAAAGCGCTATTGCCTTATGCTGCAACAATGTTCAACATTCTTGATCAAAACATATTGACATCATATTCTACTTCATAAAGGAGCAAGTTAACAATGGAGTAGTAGAGCTTTACTTTGACAATACGAAGTATCAGTTAGCGGACATCTTCACTAAAGCCCTTGGCAGAGAAAGAATTGAATTTCTTATCAACAAGCTGGGAATGCGAAGTTTTACGTCGGAGACTCTAAAACAATTGGCAGATGAAGCTGAAGAATAGTGGTGGTACCTATTCAAATATCCTCTATATAATACGTATATATATAAAAACAATAAAAACCAAAAAGATTTTTACTTTTTATTTTTAGAAAACCTTTATAAAAACAAAAATAAAAAAATATAAAATATATAAAACCAAAGAAAAAATTAAAAAATGAGAAAAATATAAAAAGAGGTAATAATGGCATATCTTCTGAAAATCGATAACATTTACGGTCTTAGAAATGTCATTCAATAATGATACGAGGCTGTAAATGAAGTTCGAGCAGAAGTTCAAATGTTTTCAAAACATGCCAAATGGCTTGCTATTATTTCAGATAGCAACCCAGTCATCATCTTAAAGGCAAGTATTTCAAAAACAAAACTTGACCTCATAACGGGAATTTATTCTCGGGCATGGTCTACTTTATGACCATGCAAATGCTTGTGATTACTTTGCATCACAACTCGTGCTTCCTATATTACCATAAGTATACGTGTCAGTGCGCTTATGTGTTAAAATAAGAGAAATCTTATTTCATGGTGTTTGACTTTAAAAAATAAAACATTTTGTCATCAGAAAATGCTTTTCAAAGATATTTGACTTCTCAAACAACGACTACAGCTCTTTAAATAGAAAACGGGTCATTGTTTGAGGGGGAGAAAATGTCAAATATCTTCTTCATAATAAAAATGCGATTAAAGGAAAAAGGTATTTTAAACAAAAACCGAATATCATTCTTAAGGAAAGTTAATTAAGTTTAGCGTATATGTGCCTTATATGTTATGTGTTTATGCCTTTAGGGAGTAAATGTGTGAATTTAAGTGGTTAGGTATGCTAGTTAAAAACTACAAGGACTATTTGTGCCAATGTGTTAACTTATAATGCCTAAAAAAACTTATATTTGATAAGTTGAAAAGATCTCAAACATTAGGGGGTAGATGTGTCAAAAACAACAATTGTCTTATAAAAGCCACTCACCCCGATCGTCCTCACACACCAACACACACTTAAAACATATTTTTCCCTCCCATCTTCAATCGCGCGATCGCCACTCTCCATACCACCATTTCCAGTCATTAACAAGCTTAAGGTATAACTAATAATTTGCTCTACACTTCCTAAACATCTCATACCTTGAAGGAATTGTAATTTCATACATTTTTGAACTCAAAAAACCTAATTTTTGAATTAGGGTTTCTCAAAATCAAAAGTGTATAAATCTTCAAATTGTTTGAGGGGTTTTGATGGCATTGGAGTGTAGAAGACTTGTTTAATGCAATTTTATGTGTAGTTAACATATGAATGAGATATGGTCGATTGTTTGTTCGAAAATTTGGGTTTTTGCAAAATATTGTATAATCGTTGTGGGTTTTGTGCTAGGAAGATAGTTTAATGTGCTTGAGTTTCTATATCAAATCTTGAATGAATGCATATTGTTGTATGTTAATGCTCGGATTGAAGGTTCAACGCATTTTTATTGTTCAAATGATAATTTTTGTGAAATGTGTGCTTATGAGTTGTGCTTACATGCTAAAAAGGCTAAGTGATACTCGCTTAATGATTAAAATCATGTTTAATGTTCGATTGTGCCGTTCTATTAGTTTTTCAAAAAGAACCGAACAACTAGTTCCTTCGAGAACCGAACAACTAGTTCTCCCTTTAGGAAGCGAACAACTTGTTCCCTTTGAGAACCAAACAAGTTGTTCCCTTTGAGAACTGAACAACTAGTTTTCCCTTTGAGAAACCGAACAACTAGTTCCCTTTAAGAACCGAACAACTTGTTTCCTTTGAGAACCGAACAACTAGTTTTCCCTTTGAGAACCGAACAACTAGTTCCCTTTGAGAACCGAACAACTAGTTTTGTCCATTAAGAACCGAACAACTAGTTTTTTCTTTGGAACCGAACAACTAGTTCTCTTAAGGAACTGAACAACTAGTTTTTTTCAGGAACCGAACAACTAGTTTTTCTTAAGGAACCGAACAACTGATTTTTCTTAAGGAACCGAACAACTGATTTTTCTTTAGGAACCAAACTATTAAGTCAAGTTAGTAAACGGTTTATCTCTCAAGACCAAAAACACTTAAGATCAATTTTCCAACTAGAAGGCGATTTAAAACCTGATTTAGGGAATTAATTAAAATTAGTTAATTATGATCTCTAATCAAGTTAAACTGGCTTAATTGCAAGGTAAAACAAGGCTAACTAAAATTAGGCTTAGGATATCAAAATTCTCTACCTAGTTAGAAAGATCTCGATTCCTAAATAGTCAAAGAAGTTTCCTTAATTCCTTAAGCATTTTTGTCAATCTAAGTTGTCATTTAAAGGAATATATCTTAAAAAGTGCTAAAAGTCTTAGAGTGCCATATCCTTAAGAAATTTTTGCATCATGAAACAACTCAAAGTGCTCAATTGAAAGGTCTCTATAGTGTATTGTCCAAACATAAACTGTATTGATCCTTTCTTAGCAGAATCATAGATACCACAAAAGCTCAGCAAAAGGCTTTGGATGATTATTTGGTCGCTCCTGCTAACCATCATCATATAGGATGCCACGTTTCGTGAACAGCTATGCCCGATAATTAATGAATTATGATATAGCGCCGAATAAGTAACATATATATTCTCTCTCTCTCTCTCTACCAAATGCCCACCACTGGCCCTTCCCCTTTCCGGGTCTAGATTTTTTGCGTCATTTCTGTCGTCGAGGATAGGATCATTACATTAACCATAAAGATATGGTAATTTACATTGAGCGTGAGGGCCAAATGAATTGAAAGATTCGTGTTTGGTTCGGGAAGGGATCATGGATGCAATCTCCGACTAAGCTCATCTCTCAAATCCAAGGAACCTACTCTTCAAGTAGTATTAGACGCTCTGAAACTCAGTTCCTTCTACAAAGCATTTGAGATCACTGCTAGTGTACCAGAAATCTACATGCAAGAGTTCTGGGACACTGCCTCCAGACATCATTCTTCACTTCATTTGAAGATGAGCGGTAAAAGCCATACTGTTAACGTTGACAACTTTAGAGATATGCTCCAAATTTGCCCTAAACTTCCAGGTCAGAAATTTAAAGATCCTCCATTTGAAGAGGAAATTCTATCTTTTATTAGAGATCTTGGACAAACTGGTGAGATAAAGGTCTTATGGAGATCATTTGCTGCTATCATCAATAAGTGTCTAAGTGGAAAAACTACTGCTCTGGAAAGTCTTCGCTTGTTACGTGCTCAAATCTTTTGGGGCATGTATCATAACAAGAATGTTGATTATGTCTACCTATTATGGGAAGACTTGGTGTATCAAGTGGAGAACAAGAACTCTAAGAAGAACAATGACATGTGTTATCCACGATTCACCAAAGTCATTGTAGACTAGTTATTGCTCCAATTACTAAAGTAGTAGCTTTAGAACCCGCTGCATCAACCGGCTCACCTTCCTCAACAACTCTTGATCAAGATGCACCATCACCTAGTAACTCTCAAACAACACCCGAAACTTAATCTCCTGTCATTCCTAACGAGGTTGAAGAAGACAATCATGACTTAGATGTTACACACATGAATAATGATCCGTTCTTTGGTATTCCAATTCCAAAAAATGATTCTAAAGCATCTTCTTCGGATGATATTCCTACTGTTGTGCATACTAATACTCCTAACTCAGAACACGTTAACAAATGGACCAAGGATCATCCTTTAGACAACATCATCGGTGAACTCGAAAGACCTATTTCCACAAGACTCCAACTTTATGAACAAGCCTTATTTTGTTACTATGATGCCTTTCTCACATCAGTTGAGCCAAATAACTATAAAGACGCATTAACTCAAGCATGTTGGATTGAAGGAATGCAAGAGGAGCTTAATGAATTTGAATGTCTTGAAGTCTGGGAGCTCGTTCCTATTCTAGATAAAGTGATGGTTATTACTTTAAAATGGATCTACAAGGTGAAACTTGATGAATTAGGAGGAATTCTAAAGAACAAGGCTCCTTTGGTTGCTCATGGTTATCGTCAAGAAGAGGGAATTGATTTTGAGGAATTCTTTCCTCCAGTGGCTGGACTTGATGCTATTCAAATTTTCCTTGCATATGCTGCTCACATGAATATGATCGTCTACCAAATGGATGTTAAGACGATATTATTAAACGGCATTCTACGCGAACAAGTTTTTGTCAGCCAACCGGACGGGTTTGTGGATCAAAACAATTTGAATCATGTGTATAAGCTTAAAAAGGCTCTCTATGGGTTGAAACAAGCTCCTCGCGTGTGGTGCGATCTATTGTCGAAGTTTCTACTCTCTCAGGAATTCTCTAAAGGAACTGTGGATCCCACATTCTTCATAAGAAGACAAGGCAAAGATATTCTCTAGGTAGAAATATATGTTGATGATATAATCTTTACGTCTACTATACCTGAACTATGTGACCAATTTTCAAAAATAATGTGTTCAAAATTTAAGATGTTGATGATGGGTAAAATATCATTTTTTTCTAGGACTACAGATTTCACAAAGTCCTAGAGGCATCTTTATAAACCAGTCTAAATATGCTCTAGAATCTTTGAAAAAATATGGTATGGAATCTTGTGACCCTGTGGATACTCCCATGGTAGAGAAATCCAAACTGGATGAAGATACACAAGGGAAAGTCGTTGACCCTACACCCTATCGTGGAATGGTGGGCAACCTTATGTATCTCACAACCAGTAGATCAGACCTTACATTTTTTGTATGCATGTGTGCCCGGTATCAGGAAAAGCCTACCGAAAAGCACCTACATACTATAAAAAGAATCTATAAAAAGCACCTACATGGTATCAGGAACCGTTAATGGGGGACTCTGGTATCCAAAGAATTCTTCTATTGCTCTAACAGCTTATGCAGACGCTGATCATGTGGGTTGCTAAGATACTAGACGAAGTACTTATGGATGTATGCAATTATTAGGAGACAGACTTGTTAGCTGGTCATCAAAAATGCAGAAAAGCGATGCGATATCTAGTACGGAAGCTGAATATATAGCCTTGTCTGGCTGTTGTGCTCAAGTCCTTTGGATGAGATCGCAGCTTACCGACTATGGTCTTGTATTCAATAAAATTCCAATGTACTATGATAACAAAAGCGCTATTGCCTTATGCTGTAACAATGTTCAACATTCTCGATCAAAATATATTGACATCAGATTCCACTTCATAAAGGAGCAAGTTGAGAACGGATTAGTAGAGCTTTACTTTGTCAATACGAAGTATCAGTTAGCGGACATCTTCACTAAATCCCTTGGCAGAGAAAGAATTGAATTTCTTATCAACAAGCTGGGAATGCGAAGTTTTACGCCGGAGACTCTAAAACAATTGGCAGATGAAGCTGAAAAATAGTGGTGGTACCTATTTAAATATCCTGTATATAATACGTATATATATAAAAACAATAAAAACCAAAAAGATTTTTATTTTTTATTTTTATTTCTGAAATTATTTATAAAAAACAAAAAATATAAAAATTTAAAATACTAAAAACCAAATAAAATTTTTAAAAAAATGAGGGAAAAATATAAAAAGAGGTAATAATGGCATGTCTTCTGAAAATTGATACTCCCTTCGTCCCAATTTATTAGTCTCATTTTGACTTTTTAAAGTCTTTATTTTCCAACTTTGACTATAAATATTTTTATTTATGTTATATAATACTTGATGAAAATTATACCAATGAAAATACATTTAAAACCAAATCTATTTATATATTTTGCATCAAGTATTATATAACACAACAAAAAATATATTATGGTTAAAGTGGGAAAATAAAGCTTTAAAAAGTCAAAAAATAGGACTAATAATATTAGATGGAGAGAGTAACTTTTACGGTTTTGAAATGTCATTGTAAGATACGAGGCGTAATGAAGTTTCGTGCTGAGGTTCAAATGTTTTCAAAACATGCCAAATGGCTTTGCTATTATTTTAGATAGGCAACCGATCTCATCATAAAGGCAGTTTTCAAAAGAAAACTTGACCTCATAACAGGAATTTATTCTTTGGGCTGGTCTACTTAATAACCTTGCAAAGGCTTGTGTTTACTATGGGCAACACAACCTGTGCTTTCTTTATACCATTAGTGTATGTGTCAGTACGCTTATGTGTTAAAATAAGAGAAATCTTATTTCATGGTGTTTGATTTTTAAAAATAAAACAATTAAGTCATCAGAAAATGTTTTTTTTAAATACATTTAACTTCTCAAACAATGACTACAGCTCTTTAAATAGAAAACGGGTCATTGTTTGAGGGGGAGAAAATGTCAAATATCTTCTTCAGAAAGTCATTTGATAAAAGGAATTATGGTTTTTTAAACATAACAGTATATCAATTTTTAGGGAAAGTTAATTAAGTTTAGCTTATGTGTGCCTTAAATGTTATTTGTTTACGCATTAGAGAGAATTTTGTGCAAATTTTAAGTTGTTAGGTATGATAGTTAAAACTACAAGGACGTTTTGTGCCATGTGTTAACGTAAAAGGCCTAAATAAACTTATAAGTAAAAAGTGAAAAAGATCTCAAACATTTAGGGGGCAGAAGTGTTAAAACATAAAATATTTTTATACCATCCACACCTCCCCGCTTTCACTCACACACCACACATCCACACTTACACTTTTTCTCTCTAAACCCTCTTTCGGAATCGTCATATTCTAGCTCACCATTTCCATTCAACTTTGTGATTAAGGTATACTAAACTATTGTCCTTACACCTTAATGATCGACATCTTGAACGAATTTCATTTTATAGGTTTTAGGATCTGGAAACCTAAAATCAAATTAGGGTTCTTTCAAAATTGAAAATGAGTGAAACGCAAATTGATTGTGGGCGGGTTTCTCGCTTCAGCAAAAGTATTGTTCACATTAGCGTGTTAAATGATTCGTGTATATCGTTTTTAATAAGGATAACCATTAGTGGATTTGCTTGATTTTTATATGTCGAATATGAGTGTTTTTGAGTTATAGTGAAAAAGTTTGTGGGTTTTATGTACGGGGGATTTTTTTTTGGGGTGCGGGGTGTTTAATGCTTTCTTGAATGTAATGTGCTTTGTAATCCATATTTTCATGTTTGTTCTTGGTTGCGATTGAATTTTATGTGCAATCACTCGTTTGTGTTATTTTTTATGCTTTGTAGTAGTATGACTTGAAAAACTAATATAAGGTACTATGATTCTATGTGAAGTAATTCCTAATGTCGAACATGGTCTTAAATCACTTGTGTACCGAATCGGATTCGCAATGTTTGACTTAATGGACTCGCAGTCCATAGGTTTACCGGACTCTTAGTATTCTTGTTATGGACCGAACTAGCCAGTGTCAGTTATTGACCACTCGCAGTTCTATAAGTGAACCGAACAACTAGCAGTTTTTTGCTTAGATCGAAACTCGCAACTTGTACTTGTGACCGAATTCGAAGTTCCTAATATTGACCGAACTCGCAGTTTCCTAATAGTGACCAAACTCGTAGTTTTTACTTCTGACTGGATACGCAATGTCTTGTTTGAACCGGATTCGCAGTTTTTGTGTTTGAACCGAATACGCAGTTTTCACTTAATTTACCAAAGGAAACAAAAGGTTTAATTCCATAAACACTTAAGATCTAATCAAGAGGTGACTTAAAACTTGTGTTAGGTAGCAAATTTAAAATTGGTTATCTTTGGAATCTAATCAAGTTAAAATGGGCTTAACTAGTATAGCTTAGGTAATCTAAATCCCTACTAGTTTGAATGAACGAGATTCCTAGATTGTCTAAGTATGTTACATAAGTTCCATAACCCATTAAGACAAGTTAAGTTCACCCTTTTCGTGATTAGCTCTCTAAATGTGTTGCATGCCTTAAGGTTACCATATATGAAATGGTCTATACTAGTGTTCCCTTTTTATATAAACTTGGTTTATATATAAAAACTGTATTGGACTCTTTCTTAGCAGAAATCATTGTGTTATCACAAAAGAACAGCAACAAGCCTGACGTACTCTTGTTCCAGTGCTAACCGTCTTCAGATAGGGAAATGCAATCTCTGACTAAGCTCCACTCTCAAATCCAAGGAACCTACTCTTCAAGTGGTATTAGACGCTCTGAAACTCACTTCCTTCTATAAAGCATTTGAGATCACTGCTGGTGTACCAGAAATCTACATGTAAGAGTTCTGGGTCACTACCTCTAGAAATCATTCTTCACTTCATTTCAAGATGAACGACAAAAGCCATACTGTTAACGTTGACAACTTTAAAGATATGCTCCAGATTTACCCTAAACTCCCAGGTTAGAAATTTAAAGATCCTCCATTTGAAGAGGAAATTCTGTCTTTTATTAGAGATCTTGGACACACCGGTGAGATAAAGGTATTATCTGATGTCAATGTTAATCACATGCATCAACCATGGAGATCATTTGCTGCTATCATCAATAAGTGTCTAAGTGAAAAAACTATTGCTCTAGAAAGTCTTCGATTGTCACGTGCTCAAATCCTTTGGGGCATGTATCATAACAAGAATGTTGATTATGTCTACCTACTGTGGGAAGACTTAGTATATCAAGTTAAGAACAAGAACTCTAAGAAGAACAATGACATGTGTTATCCACGATTTACCAAAGTCATTATAGACTACTTCATGGCATAGGATAAGTCAATACCAAAGAGAAACAAGATGTTTTGGCACACTGCCAGGGATGACCCCATGTTCACCACAATAAGAGTTATCTCTAAATATCAGGACACATAGATATACGGTGCTATTCTCCCTCAGCACTTAACCAACCAAGCCATGTTGGAGTCTGAAGCTTACAAGACTTATCATGCTTATGCTACTTGTGAGAAGATTCCAAAACCTAAATATGTAAAGAATAAAGCTAATCCTGAATCATCTCCCAAGAAGAAGTCTGCTCAAGCTTCTAAAGGTAAAAGACTCAAGACTTCAACAAAGGTGGCTAAACCTGCCAAGAAGAAGCAACCTGCAACAATGTCAAAAGCAAAAGGTTTACATGTGCTAATAGAGGTTGCATTATCTAAAACTGAACAAATAAAGCTGGCTACCAAGAGAAGCAAGACATATTTCCACAACTCTTATGCCAGTGGTTCAGGTGAATATGAAGGAACTGGTGTCTCACCAGGGGTTCCCGATGTACCTACATATAACTCTGAAGATGAGCATATTTCTTGGAAGTCCACTAACGAAGACAATGATGATGAAGTGAACATGAGTGAAAATGATGATGATCAAAATGATGACAATGATGATAATAAAGGTGATGATGATCAAGATGATGACAATGAATAGACTAAATGAGACAATGATGATGACGACTTTGTTCATCCTAAGTTGTCTACTTTTGATGAAAAAGAAAGACAAGATGAAGAAGATAAAGAAGAAGAGTGGTCTGACGATGAAGCATATGATGAAGAAACTCAAGGTGGTAATGATGAGAAAGAAAGGATGGATGAAGAAGAGACAAATAAAGAGGAAGAAGCAAATAAATTATACAGGGACGTGAACGTCAATCTGGAGGGAAGAGATACTAAAATGATGGATGCCTTATTAGCTAATGTTCAAACTACTCAAGTCATAGAAGATAATCATGTGATAATAACCGCTGTCACTCCTGAAGTTCAATAGTAGAGTTCTTTTGTATCATCAGGCTTCATCTCTAACATGCTCAACCTTAATCCAGATACAGGTATTGACTACATTCTTAATCTGAACACTGAGTCAACTTCTTTGGTAGATGTTCCTGTCACTACGAATGTTGAAATGCCTCCTTCATCTGTAACAACACTTCCTCCACCACCCATTCCTTTTAGTCAACCTCTGCAACAAACACCAGTTCCCACACCAACAATTGTTCTAAGTACCTCCCTATAAAATCTTCCAACCTTTGGTTCTTTATTTATGTTTGAAGATAGAGTAAAAGCTTTAGAAGATGACTTCTTGAAATTCAAGCAAACAAACCTATTTGCTGAAGCTGTTTCATCAATTCTCGGTATTGTTGATACGTACCTTGCCAACAAGATGAATGAAGTTGTAAAAGCGGCTGTTCAACTCCAGTCAGACAAACTTAAAGAAGAAGCTCAAGCTGAAAATGAAGACTTCATCAATAAAATTGATGAAAATATGAAGAAAATCATCAAGGAGCAAGTCAAAGTACAAGTTAAGGAGCAAGTCTCTAAGATTTTGTCGAAAATTAAGAAGTTAGTAAATGAACAACTTGAAACTAAAGTTCTAATTCGTTCATCAAATGAAGCTAGGACATCCCATGATGTAGCAGCTAACCTATCTAAACTTGAGCTGAAGAAGATTCTCATAGATAAAATGGAGAAAACCCAATCAATCGACAGATCAGTTCAACAGAAGACTCTCTACAAAGCATTGGTTGACGCTTATGAATCTGACAATGACATTCTTGCATCATATGGAGATACTGTCACGCTTAAAAGACATCGAGATGATGAGGATGAAGACGAAGAACCCTCTGCTGGATCAGACTGGGGGTCCAAGAGAAGAAGAGCTGGAGAAGAACCTGAGTCAAGTAGTGCACCAAAGGATAAGACTTCCAAGTTAACTGGCAAGTCTAAAGAAGGGTCCAAATCTCATCAAAAGTCTACTGGCAAGTCAGCTCAAGCAGAAGAACCAATACACGCTGATGAAGACTTGGAAGAACCTGCACATCAGGAGTTCGATACAGGATTTACTAAAGATCAACCTGTTGATGAGACCACTCAGCATCCTGATTGGTTTCAGAAACCAACAAAACCTCCAACTCCCAATCATGATTGGAACAAGACTTTGCCCGCTAAACATAGACCAGTTCAACCGTAGATAAGAACTTTAGCTTGGAATGAAGATCCTCGTAAGTCATTTAATGAATTGATGGATACTCCTCTAGACTTCTCAGCATTCGTGTTGAATCAACTCAAAGTTGACACTCTGACTCCAGAATTACTAGCCGGTCTAACATTCGAGTTAATGAAAGGTTCATGCAAGAGTCTGGTGGAACTTGAATATTTCCTTGAAGAAGTCTGCAAAGCAACTACTGATCAACTAGACTAGAAAAACCCTGAAGGACAACAATATCCACATGATCTGCGCAAGCCCTTACCATTGATACCTAATTCACGAGGTTGTCGAGTAATACCTTTTGATCACTTCATTAACAACGACCTTGCATATCTAAGTGATGGTATCTCAAGCTGAACTTATGCAACTTCAGTGACGAAGACAAAGGCTGCAGATTATGGACACATTAAATGGATTGAAGACTTGGTCCCAAACACCATGTGGAGTCAAGTGCAAATTATCTACGACAAACATGCACTTTGGGGCATCTCTCACTGGGGGTGAAAACGTCAACACTTCTAAGGATACGCAGTCAATAGGAAATCTACTCGTAATGTCTAATCTAGAAATATAATCATTAGAATTAAGAAGCTTACGATTGTTGAATGGCACAATTACAAACATTTGGAATGGATCACTGTTCCTAAAGATGATGACAAGCTGTGAGTCCCTTATTGAATAGATCTCTGCATCTTATTAAGGATGATAGCCAAGATATATAAATACAATTGACTATGTAGAAATACTGATTATGAATACTGTGTGTTAATGCGGAATCTTAACACAAGTACTAAGAAAAACAATGAAGAACTAAATAATAATTTCTATTAATCTGCTTTGA
>BQNB010079796.1:0-30131 GCA_026074375.1 Tanacetum coccineum | reverse complement strand
AAACGCGTAAAACCCTAAAAATAAATAATGGAAAGTATTGAGTCGTAAAATGACCTGAAATAACAGATTGTTACAGTCTTCCCCCGTTAAAGGAGCCTTATCCGCAAGGCTCAAGATGCGGCTGATGTGTCGTTGTGTGGTTGTAATTTTATGGTTTCAAGTTTTAAATTTATATTTTGCTGACTTAACCAAAATCAACACTTTAACGGGCAGTGTACCCGATCGGTGGTAGTTTCATGGTAAGTAGGGTGTCGATCACTAAGAGCGTGAAACAATCTTTCAATTTATTAATATTTTGGTTATCTAAACTAAGTTAATTCTATTCTATGTTAAACCTATGCTAAACCTATGTTAATCCTAAATCTAACGAATAAGGGGGTTTTCAGCCTAAGAGACTAGCACGGGTTTTATGGTGACTAAAATCAACTTAAGTCACTAAAACATACGCAAGGAAATTAACAGAAGATAAAAGAGAAGTCTAGCAAAATATAAGAAAACTATATTAACCATTATTAATCTAATCAGAACGTTGGTTTGTTTATTTAGTGCAATGATTACTTAAGATTAAGGCGGTACTTCTTCCTTAAACCTAGACACGTAGAATTCTATCACAATTAAACGCATTCGCATAAAGCATCCTTATTTGCTGATTATAATCTATCTTAGGGATTAAAGCAATGGTGATCTTGTTCAACCCTAGCTCATAGAGACTTTACCTACTTACTGCTTAATGGCAATTCATACACTAGTAGTCCACTAACCAAGTCTTTACCAATTAATCAAGAACGTACTCGTTGATCCCAAGGTCACCTGTTGGTCCAACTAAGCTCACAATCTAAGGGCAAAGATAGGTCATTATTTGTGATCCTATTGGTCTAGATGTATAAATCACTATATGGAGAGCTATCCCGGCATCTAGATTACTTGGTCCGTATCACTAGATCCAGTTAAATGATATGTCGCATACAAAAGCACGTAAACAAGTATAAACTAATAAACATAAACAAGCAATCAACGATAAATTAAGCAATCGAGATAAACAAACCAAACATTCAAATCTTCATAATAATGGCTAATACCCGAAGGTATTAGCCTTCAAACGTCATAATCAATACAAGAGTAATAATTTAGCCAAGGTAAACTAACCGAGTTAACGAATGATACAAAAAACTGAACGATTACAAAAGTATAGGAGATTACAAGTTGTTTCCTATGGAATTGATTACATTGCAAGACCTCTTCTGCTCTTCTTCATCTTTGAAAATCGAATTTTATGGTTTAGGTATCGAAAATATGATTTAGCACATTTAAAACTCATTTTGAGTTTTCTATTTATAAGGTCTGGAAAAAGGTCGATACGGCGTATTGGGGGTTTCTTGGAGTAGGGACCACGTTTGATATCTTCCAAAATCTTCATATTCTATAACTTGAATACGACGTATAGGATTCTCAGGATACGGCGTATTGATCTTGTTTCCTTCGTGGTCTTTAGTGAAGTGCAGACATAGATACGCCGTATCTTCCTTGATGGATACGGCGTATTGGATGTCAGAAGCAGATTTCTTCATATTTCTTCATTTAAGCTTCTGAATGCATGTCTTTTAGTTAACTTTCACCAAGTACTCCATAATTACTTCAATTCTCAAATACAAACGATTAAGTAACAATTCTTTGCAATAATTATACAAAATGGGTTAATTACATGGGATAAATGATGCTATAAAAGTGCCGTTATTTGATGTTATCAAATATCCCTCCACTTGAATCCTACTTGTCCTCAAGTAGCCTTTAGAAGTTTATTAAAATGTATCCCTAAAGATTTTTCCTTTAAGCATTTATTTGATCTATTACAAGTACACAACCAAACACCTCACGAAATAGGAAGATGAAAAACATCAAATCACTCAACTAACTTATGTGAGTTAACATATAACAAATTCGCTCAATTGCTCGGAGTACATGACGAGTATTTCAATCATAGGTTTGGCAAGGATACACATCTCCACCACTAGAGCTAAGGAGTAACAAGCTTATAGAGGTAAAATGGCTTTTTATAATAAGGCTTAGGGTTGATCATTCAACAATCTTTCACCAAAAGTACCACACCAACAAGGCAGCTGAAGCACACATACATGACCGTAAGGACGAAATAGACATGTGTGTTTGATCACATCCTCATTCGATTATAACCAAGGATAGGATGAAGAATGATGAAAGGTAGGATCTTCTAACATTCACCAATCGTAAATTAAACCAACAAGGCAACTGAGACTGGCATCATGGTCGTAACGAACGGATAGAGACATTCATGCTCTGTAAACAATTCTCATTCGCGTAACCCATGTTTAAATGATCTGATAGGGAATTAAATTAATTGTTAAACAAAAATTACGAAACAAATAGACTAGGTCCAAGATATAAGTCACTAGACACTTTTTCCCGACCGTTACCATGATAAAGAAACAACTATTTACAAACGTCTTGATCATAGATAAAAAACAACAACCTAAGTTGGCATTCCCGTAACGGTCAACTTCCCAATAATCCCATACTTTACATACTTTACAAGGCAAGTGGCGATATCTTCCACTTTATACAATACTCTACATCGTTGACTTATAAGACGTATCAACGAATAATCAATCCTTTGTATAATTCCTTCGGTAATTATGAAACGATTATCTTCAAAATTTTCTCCTCTTTTTTGTTGCGATTTTTCTAATTTTTTTGATTTTTTTAAACACTATACTATACTACGAAACTCGGTGTAATTTCACCATCTTTACGATCATAATAACTCCGGATAATTCCTTCGATAATTCTTCATTCTTCGGACATACCAATAATTGTGTTGGTAGTAAAAATACATGAGTTTTGACTATTTTATACATTCTCATTTGCGATGTGCAAATTTCTTCCCAACCTTACCAAAGATATAAAATTGGCACAAGACTCGGCTCTACGGGTTGTTCTAGGGGTATCTTACTCTTAAGATGAGAGTAAATAATGGGTTTATACGGGGGTTAACTAACCAGTGTAGTTAGTTAATAAAACAATATATAAAGCTTTTTAGGTTATCCTAGATATTTTACCAATTTAAACAAGTTACTCCATCTAAATCCAAATAACTCATCACTGTGGTCTCGAATAGATATACCCAACTCAGGTTCTAAAGTCTACAACATCATCGGCACACTCATATTTTGTGGAATTTTGGGTAAACCATTTTAGAAATCGGAATAAGGTTAAATCTCACAATATCTAATAAGGTTATTGTGTGCAGGTTATGTATCAAGTAATTTCACAAAAGTATGCTTGAATTTTTTTTTTAAATTTGAGCATACACTTAGCATTTAATGATGAAAAAAGTACAATATCACATTCCTAATTCCCAATCCCCCACTTGACCTAATCCAACGTCCTCGTGCTAGGAGATAAAATGATAAAAACGAAATTAAAAGAAAGTTATCAATGAAACAACTCTCCTGGTATTTTGCTCGTAGATTCTCCATGTAGTTTATTGAGCAAGAATTTTGTGTTTAACAACCGTCTTGGTATTCAAGACACCAACCCGTTCCAGCGAAATTTCAGATTGTAATTCACCACAACATATGTCGATTTCTTTTCTATTGTCAGCGAGATTGATGGCGCTTGTCCGTAGGACTTCACACAAGAAGTTTTACAACTTTCCTAGGCAGTGCACTAATCGTTGTAGTTGTAGTAAGCAAGAACTTGGGGATTGTTTCTCAATTACTTGAGAATAGGTTGGAAAGGCCTGATCACGGTCAAACATAGTACTAAGGGTAGAAGAAGATCTTTTTGTATTTTTGTATTTCTTATGAAAGCAAGTAAAATTTATAGAATGATAGAGTGGTTTGGTTTTAGCTATATTAAAACTAAATAATATTCTAAACTAATGGTGATAAAAATAAGATAAAAGATTGTGTCTATTTAATCATGTATTACTCCCTAGATTGCTTCTCCTAGTGTTGTTGCCTTGTCACACTTGTGATGATCTATGTAACTATTTCCTAAAGCATGAACGAATTACACGAACCCACCGTCTACTTAGTATGCCGCTAGAGCAACGCACATGCAAGGTAGTTGAAGACTAATACACGCCCTCTAGAGAGTTTTACTAAGTGCATGTGAAATACATTACAAAGTGGATCTAACCATATTAAAGGGCAAGGTAGTATAGAAGACGTTACCCTGATGGTAAATCCCTTTCTACACAATCACTTTCCCTAGACCATATCACAATCATCGATGCAGACAAAAGATGTTTTTCTAAGACCTAACGTGCACATCCATCACAAGAGGCAACACCACTAAGATCTACATTCTAGGTTTCATACAATCATAAATAAACACAATAGGAGGTTTAGCCAAGCATGTTAAGAATAAAGCAAGAACAATAAATCAAACAACACATAGACATATTGAATGATTAAGTAAACCTTACTTGATTAAAAACAAAGAATTGGAAGAAGTACGATAGAGTATTTTTTAGCCCAAAATTCGTCCCTCTCACTACAGCTGCTAAATGAACTAGGGTCTCGTAACCTCTTTTATCTAAAGTTACATCAATGCGAAAACCCTAAATTCGGGGTTGTATATATAAAGAAACAATCGATGCGATGGCAATCGTTTTATAGTCGTGACGCATCATGAAATAGAATCATTCTAGATCCTGCGTTTGTGTCGGTGCCGGGCTGACGCCATCTTGATAATAATGATGACTGCCGTTCACTATAGATGATTGTGACTGCTCGTATTGCTGGAGTGACGCCGTCTCAAGCACTATGACCACAAATCTATCAAGAGTCTTGGTGTATGGTTTGTAATCTCGTCTAATTATAATTAGAAATATAAAAATTTCCCTTCCCAAAAAAGCCTAAGTCACGTGTATATCATCTGAATATCCTTCCCAAATGAGAAATACCAGAAAAGGAACGATTAAGTACCTATTTCTGGCATAAACACCTGATTTTGGAGGTTAAACGACCCTGAAAAAGTATATAAAGGTGACATCACATCAAATACCCTACACTATGATTTGCTTGTCCCTCATGCCAATGGGCTTTCTTTATCTAAACAATACAATACTGAGGGGTCATTTTCACCTACTCTTAAACACCATATTCTACAACACATCCTCTTATACCTCGTAATTAAAAGCACGGAAAATACATACTAGCACCTCACATAAGTGTTTGGGATTCTCTCTTTCACTCGGGTGTATAATAAATTATAACATATGGGGAAACGGAAAATCACACTCATTACCTGTCATAGTATATAAATTACCATAGGTTTAGTAAAGGATCAAACCTCCACCGCTAGGTGCAATAATATTCCATCATTATCTAAGAGGCTTTCTTAACAGGGTTGTGGTGTAAGAGCTGTAAGATAACATATAATGGATACGGAAACAGATGGATACATTTTGGCTTTGTGAATTTAAGTGAATAGGGTTAGCTAATTATTTTTTACAATATACGCTGGTTTGGTTGCTAAGCCAAGACTCGGACGAAGATATACAAACTCTACACAACTCTACATCAATCTCTTCTTTTTCTTTTCTTCATTTTTATCTTATAACATAATCAACATGGGTGGTTTAATCACACGTACCACCTACACTTGCGACTTTTACAAGAACACGATATTTACAATTCTAACTATGACCCAAATTGAGTGGATCAGATAACATGGAGATCATTTGACAAACAAATAGGGGTATTGACTTAACTCTCTCTTCCCATTCCTTCTCGCGAAAGAAATACAACCATGAATCCCAATTGTCCCCAAACAGTAATTAAAAGGATAAGGACTAGCAATTGTGTACTCAATAATAAACTTGGATTAAAACACAATACTGTACTAAAAGTGAGTACATAAAAAGGTAGGCATAAGGTTAATGGGTGTACCGATTAGGTAAGGAGTGTCATGCTCTCATTAAAGTCAGGCTTAACCAAAAATTAACGAGACCGTGAAAAAGGATAGGCACGAAGGGTATACTAGTGAACCTGCACTATAGGTGAGTGCAATGGCAAGTGGTGTGGATAGTTATATGATCGGTATGACCATCATAACAATTAACAGGTCTAAAAACAGGGGTTAATCCTACTGCCTCTTATCAAGCCAAAAATCCCTAATAACATTACGTCCTCGGGATGTATCACAAAAACAATTCTTAGAATTTAATATGCTACCGGTACACTCATATAATTTACTAACACTAGACATTCCAGAAAAGGCGACGAAGACCACACGTACACATCGTAACGACGGAATAGACACATGTGACTGCTCACTCCTTAACTCGAACCGGGTAAAGATAAAATCATCTTGGGTTACCGACGATAGGTACCCGAATTCCTAAAGATCTAAGGGCGAACCTTACATTTTTGGGGTGGAACATTTCAGAGGGTTATTGTGCTAGTCATATAAATTCCTATCCATGGGACGCTAGTAATACTTGGTTTTCGTTGGTATGTGTCGTAAAAAAATTAAATTTTGATAAAAATCACCCTTTTATGCTATTTTTTGATATATTAACCCATCTTTTTTAAGGACTAAAGCAAATGGAAATTAAAGAAATAGTTTCTAAGGCTTATTCCCCTACACTTATTTTGAACATTGTCCGCAATGTTTCTCTGAAGTACCCGTTAAAACAGATAAAGGGAAAAGAAAACAAGGAAAAGAAACTAGTACTCCCCTGGTTTACTCAATAATGGAGAAGAAACATGCGATAACTGGTTAAATCGTCCTCCGAGAATCATCCAATGAAACTTCCTAAGAACTTCCAACTTCTCCTCATCAAATTATAAACCTCTAATTCAAAACAAAGACAACTATAACAAGCATAACAATGTGCAATTACCAATATACAATATGAATTTAGGGTTCGACTCGATAGATAGGATGAAAGAATTGTTAAACTCATTAGGTTTTGCAGGTTTACACAGAAGAATACATATATTAAATGTTGTGCAAGTTTTACTTTCAAAAATAATTAAAAACATTGATTTTACTGGACCTGGGCGATTGACGCCGTCGGATGTGTTACTCGTATCACAGGTGTCGTGGAGACCGGCGTACTTTGTAATCGTGACGCCGTCACCACAGTCTGTGAAAACAAAATTTAGTTTATTTGATAAAAAATTCCACACATGATTCCATAAGTTAGTTCCTGTAAAAAGGCTGCATAAAAACACTGAGATTTAACAAATTCATCATATACTCGAAACGACGCAATCAAAACCTAAACAATACCTTTAACATGTTTAAATTTGCTTAAAAGCCGTATAACTTACCCTACACTTAATGGTGGCAAAATAGATTTGATTTATGGAAATTAAAGACGAGGTATAAAAAACAAACAACACATTATTACAATATATTCAAAACATATAAAACAAATGGTAAAGGATTAAAACACACCTGACCACTCCTAATATACGGGAAATGTAAATTAGGGTGCCTCCCAAGAAAGCTGCTTTTCTTAATTAATTATGTCTAGTAGCTAGACACGCGAAGTCACACTCCCATACATGACCACTCCTTGATCTCAATTCCTGTTAGGTATTCGTTGTCCAAGCACTAGGCTACTTATGTAAAATCCTAGTATCTTGCTCATTATATACTCTACTCCTCTTCTATTGTCCTCCTCATTCCTAAGATAACTGAATTTTATGTTCCTTTTTCTAAGTCTGAAAGTGAATCGTAATATGTTCTATTCTTATGGGCATCTTTATAGGCAATTTCATTGACCCATTAATGAATCAACAACGCCTTCGTGTGGGTAAAATGGAGCCAAATTGGATATTCTATAAAAGGTCTCCTATACCCCAATACAACCTAGTCTATGATTGAACTAAATACCCTCGACAATCATAAAGTCTATGACATAGGTGAAGTTTCCTACAAAGACATGCATCCCTTTAATCTTCCTCGTGAAATTACTAATTTCTCCATTCGCATCTTCCCTAGGGTTGAGTTTCCTTCTCATGATCCAGTTGTACATCATTCGGGTCATGATATTAAGAGGAGAGTTGAGGTCGATGTAAGCTTTTTTGATATGCACGTGTCCAATATTGCATGGGATCTTAAGGTTGTGGGGGCATCCTTCTGTGATGATAGGGTTCCTAAGAAATATTGAAGGTGTGGGGAAAAAAAAAAATATTTGGGCCACTCATTAGGTACTTATGTAGTAGCTCATCTCTAGTTGGAACATGTCGAAGTATTCTACCGTCGGTCCTTCCATTGTTGTCCCTTCACCATCACTGGGACTCTCATTTTTAGGTTCATCATCATCCTATATGATCTCAATGAACATCACTTCTCCATCATCCTCTTTAGAGCAGATAAATTTTATATTGGAGATTGGGGAACCAATCCGAGTGATTCAAGCATCGAGTTTAGTTTTCGCACCTGTTCTGTGACGATGGAGGCAAATTGATTAGGTTGGGGTTGTGGGGTGTCTACGGGGTTGTCTTCTTCTTGCTCGATTTCTGGTTCATCAACTTGGATTCTTTGAACTGGCTTTGGGTTGGATATGTGATGGCGTTGAGAATAAGCTATGGATGGGTTGCGCTTACGGATCTTTAGTTTGGTAAAAGCACGAGCTGACGAAACTGATGAGTCCCCCAGTTTCGTGTTCTTAACCGATCGCTAGCAGTGTGCCCGCTAATTTGATCTGATGATGACCTTCAACAAAGTTGTCAATTTTTGTTGGTCATCCACCTTAGTTTGTCGCACTGAAATCGGATTCAAATCTGGACAATCTGACGGCTTGAGATGCCAAGAATTTAGAAAACCATCCTCTCTATGTTGATTGATTGTTAAATTTTGAGAGGACGGTTTGTTGAAGGGATTGGATCGGGATCAAAACCGTGGGTTGGAACGGTTAGGTGGGTTTGAGAAATTATTTGGGAGTTTTGAGGTTGTCTCCACCTAAGGTTTCGGGTGACTTCTCCATGACGGATTATAGGTGTCACCAAGATTGTTTTGCTCGGTGCTTCTAAAGGTATACCACATACCTCCCACTTCATCGTACGCGAGGAGTCGTATTCATTCAACAAAAGCTGTTCGGGGTTATCAAGCAATACTGAGTGTTGTGGGGACCACTACAGATTTCACACGAGGTAGTGATTTTTTGTATACTTGGGTAGATTGTGTCGGAGCAAGATGAGCTTCCATCAAGCGTTGGACTTGATTTTTGAGCTCGAATAAACGGCGGTCGGATGTACTCGGGACATCTTGAGGCAATGTGATTGCCTTGACTGGCTTAGCGAAATCCCTTGGGTCGTTCCAACTTTTTTTTGTCATAGAGGGCGAGGTCCTCTAATAATGCCAAGGATTCTTCAGGATTGAGGTTACGAAGCTTACCACCGATCGATTGGTCAATGGTTCGTCTTGTGATAGGATTGACATGGTTATAAAAGATTTGGACTTGAAGCCAAAGATCGATGCCATGACGAGGGACTTTTTAGAGTAAGTCCTTGAAACGAGTCCATGCTTCGGATAAAGATTCTTCATGATGTTGTTAGAACATCAGGATATCGTTGAGTAAGAGTTTACGTCCCTTCTTGGTGGGAAAGAATTGAGCAAGCAATCGGGTAGTAAGATCCTACTATGTGGAGATGGATCCTGCTGGTAAAGGGCGTTCAAGAGCCAATTGCTAGCTGAATCGCTGTAGGGAACATAGAAATACCGCAGGCGCATTCTTTCCCTATTTTCACCGTCAAGGTCAAGTGAGTCCACAAGTTTAGGGAAGTCCTTGAGGTGTTGACTTGGATCCTCGGACCGAAGTCCGTGGAATGAGCATCCGTTTTGCACCAACCGGATGGTGTCGGATCGAAGAGGTACCACTTTGTTCCCTTCGGGGAGCTCGATGGTAATTCCTATAGCCCTCGTGGCTAGGTTTTGAGTAATCTCCTAGAGTACGGATAGGATTCTCATCTCCCATGGTGGTTGACAAGAATGGGTTACGAAACGAATAACACGAAGAAAAGATAGACTACAAGAAAGCTAATGTGCGGGAATTAAATTCTTACTTGAAAGGATTCAAGCAAGTAGTAACAAGCTAAACTAGATCAAACACCCTAGACTATATCCCCAGAGTGCGCAGCGCCAAAACTTGATGTGCGGTTTGTCGTAGACCTTCCTACACGAGAAGTTTAACAACTCCCTAGGCAGTGAACCTCTAATCGTTCTCATGTAGTAGAAGCAAGACTCGGGTTGTTATCATCGTTCACATCAAAAAAAAGGCTGGAAGGCTGCTCAACGGTGTACATAACAGAATTCTAAGGGTGAGGGTAAGATTCTCTTTTGTAATTTTGTATTTTAGGAAAGCAAGTATAAATCAAATAATTGAAGAGAGTGGTTTGTATTTAGCTATTAAACTATAATAAATAATCTAAACTAATGGTGCTAACATAAGATAAAAGATAGTGTCTATTTAATCATTAATTACTCCCTAGATTGCTTCTCCTAGTGTTGTTGCCTTGTCACACTTGTGATGATCTATGTAACTATTTCCTAAAGCATGAACGAATTACACGAACCCGCCGTCTACTTAGTATGCCGCTAGAGCAACGCACATGCAAGGTAGTATGAAGACTATTACACGGCCCCTAGGAGTTTACTAAGTGCATGTGAAATACATTAAAAGTGGATCAACCATATTAGGAGGCAAGGTAGTATGAAGACTGTTACCCGATGGTATCCTTTCTACACAATCACGTTTCCCTAGACATATCAACAACGATGCAGACAAAAGCTGGTTTTTTCTAAGCGACCAATAATGCACAATCCATCACTAGAGCAACACCACTAAGATCTACATTCTAGGTTTCATACAATCATAAATAAACACAATAGGAGGTTTAGCCAAGCATGTTAAGAATAAAGCAAGAACAATAAATCAAACAACACATAGACATATTGAATGATTAAGTAAACCTTACTTGATTAAAACATGAATTGGAAGAAGTACAATAGGGTTTTTAGGCCCTAAAATCGTCTCCTACAGCTGCTAAATGAACTAGGGTTCGTACCCTCTTTTTATTCTAAAGTTACACACTGAAAACCCTAAATTCGGGTTTGTATATATAAGAAAATCGACGCGACGGCGTCGCGTTTTAGTCGTGACGCCGTCATAAAATGAATCTTCTAGATCTGCGTTTGAGTCGGTGCGGGCTGACGCCGTCTTGAAATATGTGACGCCGTCACTTGATGAGTTGTGACGGCGTCGTGTATAGCTTGTGACGCCGTCTCCAGGCTCTGTGAGCACAAATCTTCAAGAGTCTTGGTGTTGGTTCGTAATCTCATCCGTTTCTTCTCCAAATGAGCCCAAGTCACGTGTAATTCATCCAAATGTCTTCCAAATGAGAAATACCTGAAAAGGAACGATTAAGTACCTATTTTGGGCATAAACACACGATTTTGGGGGTTAAACGACCCCGAAAAAGTGTATAAAATGACACCTCATCAGAGGGTCCGTTGTGCAAATTATTAGAAAAATGACATGCATTCCCGATCTCGGTACCTAATGGATTAAATTAAACTAAATCTAAATACTAACATACAAGGTCAGTCGTTAAAAACGCGTATCAAGTGCATGAATACGCCGTATGCCATAACGACAATAATGTTTTAAAGAGCATAATAATAAATGACTGATAACGTCCAGACTATCAATACGCTGTATGGTATGGAGCGGAATACTCGTATTGATGACTGGGGAAGACAGACTCGATATAAAAAATAAATAACATTCATGGTTGACCTCCCTAGAAATCACTTTTGTTTACAGCGAAGTCTATATAAGTCAAACTTTTCTTCAGCTTCGTTTACTCCAGCTTCATGCACGCTTCTAAGTGCCCGCGTGTGAGCATTCTTTATATCTTCGCGTCTCAAACATATCGGGTCCTGAGTTCAAGACTCCTTTATAGAATCCTTTAAGCTTTTGATATGAGTGCGAGATTCCATTCATCTTATCCTCTTCACTTACCTTTAGTAATGGTGGAATCTTGTTGCTTGTTCATGAGTGTGTGTTGTAGAACACGGATGTTACCAGCACATTTGGTAAGTAACTTCTTCATTACCATTGTGAATGGTAATCACTCCTTTAAACCGTTTTGTATTAATCCCAACTTCTCTTAAAAACGGTTCGCCAAAAATAACATCGCCCGTTCCTTCATCACGATAAGCATCCATATCTTCTAAAACTGCAAATCTGTTAAGATAAAAAAGTACAAACAAAGATGTATGTTCATTGAAGCCCAACTACATTATTTCCCTTGTATTCTATTTTGTTCTTCATTATAGAGTTATGAAAATTTTTGGACATTACATTTATGTATAATATAGGGAAAAAATTAGCGTGTAAAAATTCAAAACCTATCATGCAAGAGAACTTCAAGTTCTAGGCACAATCAATACGGATCTTCTTATCATAGTCGCAATCACTAGGATACCTAAAAACTTTTCTAACCATTCTAGCATCATTCCTAGCTCTAAATTCCTCAAACTACCTCACCTTCCTTAATGTAGGTATTAAATCATCAACTTGATCTCTCCTAAGCTCTAATGGTACATTATATCGTTTAGTTTTATGAAATAACCTAAAGAAAGGGTCTAATGATCTATTCAACACCAAAGTCTCTCCTATTAGCCTAGCTTCTAAAATCAAGTTCCAATTCGTTTATCCTACGCTTAGCATAGCAGACCCTCTTAATTATACTACTAGCAGGGGTTTAACACCTTTTGAAAAATTTTTCATCTTCCTCCAACTCTCAAAGTAATCTTCCTTTTGAAAACATAAATCTTAGCATGGGCGGTAGACAAAAATGGTCTTTCGAGGATCAAGGGCACTTTGATATCCTCGGGCATATCAAGAATTTAAAAAATCTACTGGAAAATAAAATTTACCAAATACCTACTACATGTAATCAGCAATTCTTTGGATATTTCACAGTCATATCTGCTAATTCCAACTGTCAACCTGTTAGTGTGAGCTAATTCCGCCTAATCCTAAGTTACGGTAGGCGAGAGAGGCATGAGAAACTTACACTAAGCTTCCTAAGTCAAGCAAGACCATTATTAAAGCAAACATTATTAATAAAGCAAGGTAAAGTGAAACTCCTTGGGTCTTTCTCCTTTCTGGGTATGGAATTAATGTGAACTCTACAAGAGTAAGCATCCAAAATATATAGTTTCATAAGATCCCTCCTTTCTTCACAGTAGTAACCAATTCAAATGACTAGGGAAATGCGATTGTCATTTGTTTTGTCTCAACATCAGTGAATGGTTCTGTCAGTGAATGCGGCGTATTGAGAGTTCCCATACTGCGTATCAGTATAATAAGTTTCAACACTAGTTGAGATCGACTGACATGGCCCTCTCAGGTAGTTTTCAGTGTAGCTTGGTAAACTTCTAAATCCTCTTTCTTGTAGGACCTTGCTCATTTTCCTGATTTGGATCTCTAAAGTTTTAATTGATGCTCCTTGGTTCCTTATGGCAACATCCGTTGAAGCTCGGATCTCTTTGATCAAATTGGAGTTCTCCTCATGTCGTTTTGCCGACTCGCTCATAAACTTGCTCAGGTAACTATTCATAGATTTGCCTTCATTCTTGGTACGAAAGGATTCGCTTGGTTCCTTTGAAAAATTAAAAAAAAAAAATTTCCCAAGCAGATTGCTCTATATCCCTCCTTGAAAGGTGCGCACCAAATTGAGTATACGAAATGCTTCTTTGAGGGTTTTTCCCCTTCTTCCTTGAGTGGACAATCTTTGGTGTAGTGGGGACCTTTAACATTTGTTCACATCCTACATGATCAGCAAAAAACTTTTTTATTCACTTTCTTAATTTATCTTTCAAGATGTCGAGTTGTGCTGAAGGCTGCAATCCATCAAAGTTTTCAGAACATCTGTTTCTTGATGCCCATCTGTGCCATTTATTGAGAGTATTCAGCCATTTCTTTTGGAATTGAGCTACTTTCACATCAACAACAGACTTTGATGGTATACTCCTCTCGAATCAAGAAATTTGTCTCTTTGGAACATCCAATTCCAGTGTAGAACAAGACTACCTCTTGCATATCCTGTATAAATAGTGTTGACGACACTTCATCAAGAGTTATTTAAATCGCTCCACAAGCTTTAATAGTTTTCATCCGGTTCTTGCTGAAAAGTTTGATTTTCCTCCATTTTTTTGCAGACGGCAGTTGGCAGTATTTGTTTAGAAACTTTGTCTTTTAATCTTCCCAGTTTGTAAATGAACCTGATGGTTTGTTTCTTATGCCAATAACTGGAGGCTCCAATTTAAGGGACATAGGGAAGGCTCTAAGCATTACTTGGTCTATAGTAATAATTAAATGGATGTAAAATAAATCTACGATCTCCAGAACGTCTCAAAATGGTTCGTTCGCATCTTCATGATACTGAATCCACTAAAGAGTTTGTCACGTTATTCCATGAGAAATTGCCTTTTAATTCAAAACTATCCTAGTCCCTCGAACTAGACCTACAAACCCGATCCCATATCGGCTCGAGTTTTGCTCATGAATTGTTCCATAGTTTTCCGCTAATTTTTTCCCGAACTTTTTCCTCCAAATATGCTTCTTGGTCAGAAAAATGGAATCAAAAATCCAGGTGATCTCGATACACAAGACTTAGTGTTTTGAGTGCTTCCTAGAAGATCAAAATTCTTCGTTTCGTGATCCTTGAAAGGTGTAGCATAGTTCCTCTTATCGAGACTTCTGTCATGCCATCAACCTGAAACAATGGGCATAAACAATTATATGATGGGCCGGAGAAAGAAAACACAGACATACGGAAATTGAATGCGAAAAACCAGATTTGTTACTGTATCAGATAGTTAATACGCCGTATTCAATGGAACTGAATACGCCTAATTCAATGGAAACTGAATATGCCGTATTAATTTTTTTGAATGATATGGTTTTGTATTGAGGGTCACACAAAGCTTGCAATATGCCGTATCGGTTTATCGACCAGAACAGTGTATTATGAAAAATAATTAAACACAGCAAACAATAAACACACAAATTATACAAGCAAATTAATATAGAACCACACATTAATTATACACTAATCTAAATTACACTAATCCTAAGGGTTAGATCTAATCTAATGTTAAAAACCAAAATATCAAATAAAAATCAAGATAAATTTTCACTCCCCGACAACGGCGCCAAAAACTTGATGTATCATCGTGTGGTTGTAATTTATGATTCAATTTTTAAATTTATATTTTGCCGACTAAACCAAAAACAACACTTTAGCAGGCAGTGTACGCGTCAGGGTAGTATTCAGGTACGTAAGTGTGTCGATCACGAAGAACGAGAAACACTTTCAATCAAATAATAACTATGGTTAATATCTAATCCAAAGTTAGTCTAATCTATGTTAAACCTATGCTAAACCTATGTTAATCCTAAATCTAATGGATAAGGGGGTTTTTAGCCTAAGAGACTGACACGGGTTTGGTGGTGACTAAAACCAATTCAAAACACTAAAACACACGCAAGCCAATCAACAGAAGATAAAAAAGCGGTCTAGCCAAATATTAATAAAACTGAATTAACCCATTATTAATCCCATTAGAACGTTTGGTTTTGTTTATTTAGTGCAATGATACATATCTCGAGGCGGAAGTATCATCTTAGATTAAGGCGGTACTTCTTCTAAACCTAGAAAGTAGAATACCTGTTATACAATTAAACGCATCCGCTAAAAGCATCCTATATTGCTGATATTCTAATAAACTATCTTAGGATTAAACAATGAATGATCTTGTTAAACCCTCGCTCATTGGAGACTTTACCCACTTATTGCTATTAATGGCAATTCATACACTAGTATCCACAAAACAAGTCTTTACCAATACACACTACACCACACAACATACTAGTTGATCCCCAAGGTCACTGTTGGTCTCAACTAGCTCACAATCTAAAGGCAAAGATAGTCTTTATTTAATTATCTTATTGTCAATATGTATAAATCACTATATATGGAAGCTTAACCAGCATCTAGATTACATGGTCTTTTATCCTAGATCCTGTTGAAAGATATGTCCGCATACAACAAGCACGTAAACAGATATAAATTGAGAAAAACATAACACACGTAATCAACGCTAAATACAAGAAAATGAAGAGATAAACAAAACCAAACATTAATACTTTCATCAATAATGCCTAATACCAAGGTATTAGGCCTTCAAACGTCATAATTAATACAAAAGTAATGAATTTTAGCCAAGGTAAAACTAACCGCGAGAGTTAACGAAGGATACCAAAAACTGAAACGAATTACAAGAGTACAATAAAATTACACTTGTCCTTCCTAGGAATTAACGCATGCAAGACCTCATCAGCTCGTACTTCTCCTTTGAAAATCGACATCTTATAAGGTTAAGGTCTATCGCGAATATAGATTTTGCGCACACATAAATTTGTTTTTTTGAGCTTTCTATTATAGGGTCTAGAATAGGTCGTACTCATATCCAAAGTATTGGATACGGCATATCGGGGGTTTCTTGGAGTAGGGACCACGTTTGATATCTTCCAGAATATTTTATTTCTATATGGCTTGAATACAGCATATTAGTCATTCCTGGATACGGCGTATTGGATCTTGTTTCCTTCGAGGGTCTTTATGAGTGAGTGTAGCACAGATACCCATATCTCTGATGGATACAACGTATTGGTTGTCAGAACAGTAATCTTTAAAATATCTTCGTTTAAGCTCCATAATGCATGACTTTTAGTTAATCTTCACCAAGAACTCCATAATTACTGCAATTCTCAAATACAAACGATTAAGTAATAATTCTTTGCAATAATTATACAAAATGGGTTAATTACATAGGATAAATGATGCTATAAAATAGACGTTATTTGATGTCATCAATGCATTTACGCAAAGTGAGCTTTGACTTAGTTTTAACAATAAGGGAGTAGAACCCATTACGTGATTAGAGACAACGAAAATTCGGATTAAGGTCAAATGAATACTTTCATTTGATGGTATGTTGAAAGTATGATTATACAGGTATTTAAAAAAAAAATCCGAACTTGGTCTAAAGTCTTCGATGAAAGAAAATAGTTGTGTGTTTGTTGAAAACCATGAGGACTTGTTTTATCTCATTTCTAAGTCTAAACCTCATTTCAAGTGTTTCCAATTGCTCAAGTATCATGTACATACCTTTATTGAAAGATCCATATGTTTCGGGTAAGAGGAAAGCCGAAGAGCAAAATTCCGTAAAACATAATTCGAGAGTGGCGTGCTGGCAATGTGCTGCTGCGTGACCAGCGTTCCAGAGGCACTATTTTTGTTTTACGGATTTTGACTATCGTTTGTTATTTTAAGTGTTGCGAACGTTTATTTGTCATTGTTAAAACATAAAGGAGATCTTAGTCAATGTTGCCCAAACAAACTGGTTTTGCATCATTTATTAACTAGTTTTGCAGCATAATGTTTAATTTCACACAAGTTTGACAATCATTGAAAAGATAATTTCATCAAAAAGATTACATCATTAAAAGATCATCTAACATTACATTCAAAAGATCATACAACATAAAAACTAGTTCAAAAATTTAAAACATTAAAGCCTTTTATCTGTTACAAATAAGAACAACAATAACCCCAAACTTAACTTTTTTCATACAACTTCAATTTTGAATTTAACAAAGTCAACTCCTCCTTCGTCTTTGAAACAATACTGTTAGTCAGAACCATATCATCAATCATACGCCGGTTCCTCAACTCAACATTCTCAACATGCATATGGAACAACAAATCTTTATAGTATTGTGAAGGAAGCTCCAGATCTAGAAAGCAATAAAGACGACGTCTTTTCTCTTTATCTTAGTTCATAATCAACAACAAATCAATTAAGAGTTTAACATATTATAATAATGTGAGTATATAATCAAAGAAACTTACATAAACAGGGCAAGCTTTAAACCTCCTTCTTGGGTTTGTCCTGGTCCATGACATTTGCGCCTCAATGGGTAATGGACACTTGTAGCGAGTACGGTTGATAACGATTGATATTATCTGTTATAATACCTATCCAAAGAATATGATGAATACGCCATAGTTAGGGTTTAAAAGGAAGAAGAAGTGGTGAGGTGGGTATCAGTTTTGGGTAGGAGTAAAGTGAAAGTGATGGGGTGGATGTGTGGGTGTTATACATGAGATATTAGTGACATGACAAAAGACAAAATCCCAACTTGATGGTAACTTGTAAACCTATGGCACAACCGGCTGGGGAGGAAATATTTACACATAAAAAAAAAAAGAATTTTCATCTAAAAGTCGAGAAAAAAGAAGCCTACACGGGAATGATCGAAGGTGTCAAGTATACTACATTTACAAGGTATTAGCCCTAGATTGATTGTAACGGCGATCAAAGCATTTAGTCGGTCTCCAATTGTGACCACGTCCCTCCCCACAGAGATCGAATAAAACGCGCGCCCCTCAAAAATGAACTGAAGGGTCGGTCGGTCGACCAAAGAAAAGAAATGGTTTGTGCATGTGGGTATTTTTTTAATTAACTTTTGTCCGGTATGTTTTTTCTGGACCGGGGTCGTCTTACTACGAGCATTTGATCATGCATTTGGTGTGTGTGTTGTGAGAGTGTGGTGTGTTGTGTGTGTTTGTTGTGTGAGTTGTTGTGTGGTGTGTGTGTGTGTGTGTTGTGAGAGAGATAAAAAGGGAAAAAGGAAAAAAGGACAAAAAGAGAAAAAATAAAAAAAAAATAGGAAAGAAAAAAAGGAAAAAAGGGATAGAGAGAGAGAGAGATGTAGAGGGAGAGAGAAGTCGAGAGAAGGAGGGAGGAGAAAGGAGGGAGAGAGAGAGGAGAGAAGTTACCACCCTATGATCATCATTACTAGTAGTCTTATATAGCGTTTCATCGAAAAGGAATTGAGATGTTTTGTTTGAGCTGTTGATTCATAATTTTTGATTTGATTAACTTTTATAGATAATTAATAGTGAATCGAGTTTATAGCTCACAAATTTGATTCACAAATCTTTATAAAAATCTAGTTACGGTAATGATTCACTGAACTTGTTCGTATGATTCAGAATCTACTTATATCACAACTGAACTTGTATTGATTGAATGAACCGAAGCTTTTTGGATATGATGCTTTGTCGGGTGCACCCGGCGAAGAACGAAAGTCTAAAAGTCAACGATCTTCAAACTTGTCACTTCTTCGTCACAACAAATGTTTCACGAAATGATGCAACAGCAATTCATTTTGGACCTTGAAGCGAAGATGGAATAAATGAGAAACGAGGCTAGGGCGAGAGTGGAACTAATCAAAACTCAAACACGTAACAAGGATTTGAAGCTGCTTGCAATCAACACCCATGGCATGGATCGAGTAGACACGCAAATTATCAAAGAGGCCAAAAAGGAAAGCTGAGCCAAAAAATTTCCTCAAAAATAGTTGTTTATGTACTTTTACTTTTATGTCTTGTTTTTGTTTTTTTTTTTTTTTTTTTTTTATATCTTTTATTTTATTAATGAAATTTTAATTTAATTTGTGTTTTATTTGAATAAATGAAAAAACCAAAAAACCAAAAAAGTGTAAGATCTAGAGACGTCTTATAATTTGAGTGATGAACAGAGCGTATAATTTAAGTGATGAATGGAGCGTCTTTTTATTCTAAGCTATAAGAAAAATGTGCTAATATAACACACTTTTTCTTTATGACTTCAGTTACATCATGACTCATGACCTATGCTGCAAGTAAAAAAAGAAAACTTAGCATACATAAAGTTGAAGCCCCAACACCTTATATGGTACTTCATGACCCTTCTAACATCAACAAAAATATTAGTAAAACTAAAAAGTGAACTAAATAATCAAATGTTGCATTTGATAAATCAAAATAAAACACAGCATTTTTGTTCTGTTAACTCAGACCCAGTCGATGAGCATGGGTCTAGAACCGGTGGAACTGAAATCGGAACCAATGGATCCGAGAACCGAAATTTTAAGAAAAATAGGAATCGAGAACCGAACCAAATAGTTTTTTTTGGTTCCGGTTCCGGTCCCGGTTCTGGTTCCAGTCCCGGTTCTGGTTCCGGTCCCGGTTCTGGTTCCGGTCCCGGTTCTGGTTCCGGTTCCGGTTCCACCGGTTCTACCCGGATAGGAACCGATATCTATAAGAAAAAAATCTCATTACTCGTTTTTTTGCTTAAATAACCCTTTAACTTATTTCTTTCATCTATATAAAACTTCATAACATCCCTAGACAACTTATGACGTGATGGCAAAACAAACCTAGCGTTTAAAGCTTGTGTATATTCTACAAAAGCCTCGTTCTTCACAAAAGCAAATGGTAGCTCTCCTATAACAAACAACTTAATCAACGCTTTATAAATTCTATCGTCATCATGTTTCCATGTTGCAACACTACTAGTACCACCTTCAACACTATTGTCTAATTTAAATTGCAACGTACCTTGTTTATCTTCTAAACGTGTCGGGTTTTGTTTACAACTCTGAGTAATATGTTTTCTTAATGTGGACGTACCATTATCCGCAACAAGTCGAGTTTCACAATACTTGCATTTTGCTATCTTCCTTCGGTTTCCATCTTCATCTTTTTCATACAACACTTCATAGTATTGCCACCATTCGGATTTTTCTTTCCCTTCGGCTTTAACTTTTTTACCCTTTGGAGTTGTTGATGTCACCGACTTCCTTTTACCCAAATTCGAACCCGAGTTGTCACCCTAAAAAACAATTACAAAATAAAGATGTAAGATTACCTATCATGTGACAATAAACAATATGATTACAAAGGGGGATTCGCCACAATATCAATAAGTGACCACTAGATACACCTAGCCACGAAAAGCAGAATGTAAGCTCTACTTGTAATCTTGTATCATTTTTTTGTCTTGCTATTTACTTGATATGTATTCACTAAAGATACTTGCCTACTTGTTCTTTTTCATTCCATCTGATGCATATATACAATGAAAAGAACTAGAGATCAATATCAATATTTGCATCGAGATATATAACTACAGTATGACGACAAGGATAACAATATAAAATTTCACAAAGTTACAAATCCATCATGTTAACATAGATCATCATGTTAACATCGAGAGACATAACAACATTATTATTTAACTTATGACGCACAAATTATATCATCATTATTATTTAACTTATGACGCACAAATTCAAGCAACAAGTTGAAGGCGGACAGTTCTTGCATCGAGATCAATTCATTATACAAAGAAAAGAATTAGACATGTTTAAGATCGTGAAGCAAGAATGCAAATAAAAATCAAAAATAAAACTTACCTCCATTGTTTTGATAATGATTTTAATAGATTAAAGGTTAGGGTTTAAGGTGTTTGGCTGTGTTTATAAAGTAGGCCCTAGGTTTTTTTTATGGAATTGGAATATTGGAGCGTATAATTTAAGTATGGGAAATTATTACCTAATTTTAGAATAATTGGATATTTGGTTCAGGAACCGAGAACCGGTGGAACCGAACCGAACCAAGAACCGAAAAAATCTCAAAATCAAGAACCGGAACCGGAACCGATGGTTCTGGTTCCGGTTTGGTTCTTATCGGTTCCGGTTTGGTTCTTGGTTCCGATCCGGTTCTTTGGTTCTTTTGCTCATCCCTAGTCTTTTCTACACGATCAGGTACAAAATTGCCTTATTAGGAATATTTTTTTAATCTTACCAGTTATATTCCCCCTACTTTTTAAATTTATAATTTTTTTTTCAAATCTTACACTAACTGTGTTGACAATAAAAAGTAGTATGATATTACTCTAATTTTATATTAGATTGAGGTGTGCTTTAATGTCTTTCCTTTCACATCCTAGCTATTACCCTAAGTAGATTGAAAACTAAAAATTTGAAGTCAAGAGCTCATACATTGGCACTTTGAATTCAGTTTTCTCTCATTTTCTTCTTGATTCACCTCTAACCTGTTTGTATAACGCCTAAAAGAAAAATTATGCTATTTACCGCAAAAAGCATCATACTAATGATCACGTGAAGACGAACAGTTGGCTGTTGCCAATCACTTTTGCATATAGCCATGTAGTACTCTTTTTCGGTTCTTTCTTTCATTTCTTCCAGCATCCCCCACCCTTTGATCAACATTCAAGACTTTTGGTTCTTCATGCACATATGTGGATATTGCTAGACTACAATCCATACTCACCACTAGAGAATTCCGATGTAATTTCTAAATCTTTTTATTGGTGTCGGTCTAGAAGTAAAGCTTCGTTTAGTTGGAATAATTGGCTTAAAAGTCCGCACCTTATTTCCTTGTAACTTCTAGCTCCTTGCTAGATTTTTTTTAATAAAATCACCGTTCAAAAAAAACACCTAGTAAACGATTTCTACATTAGACCAAATAGTTAGAATTATATGTTGTGTGTTTAGAAGTGAAAAGGGGGTCCTCGTACTAAGGGTTTGTTTAAATGTGCTTTTTAGAAGTGATTATGTAATACACAGTATTGTACGATCCTATCAGGGTTAAATGAGTTGTCAAAAACAGTTTCAGATGTTTTTATGTTTTTAAAGCTGTAATTCAAGTTTGCCAATTTGATAAATTCCGGTTATATAATTAATGAATAGCTAAAATGAGCAAAATGACATTTTACTGCAGGAAAAGTAGAGGCAGAGGTTGCGATATAGAATAAAAAGTTTCTAAACTTGGGCTAATGAAGAACTAAAATGCATATTGAAACACGAATAATACACACCTGACTCATTCTAGGCCGTCTCTTGATAGCATGACGAAGGCATATAGCTGCACATGCTACCATGCGATGCATCTTATCTCTATTATAGTTACCCTCCAAACGTTGATCGACCATATCATCAAAACTCCCCCTTATGATGCTTGTATCAATACATGCCCTGCATCCATAATAAGCAACATGTAAAATTAGATAAGAGCATACAATATCTTTCATAGTCATCATTGTTCTCTTTTATTAAGGCTATAAGATACTCTTTCTAACATTTGTTTTTTCAACTTATTAAGTTATTATAATTCTTGCAACTAAATAACAATGTATTTGTGATAAATAGTTTAAAAAAGGCAGTCATAAGTTAGAAATACTTAAATTTACAATAGCTTTTCAACTTGACATTCATTTTAACATTGGTCAATTTTGGTTGTTTATATTACACCTTTTAGAAGAATGTGGCAGCAATGACAACCAAACATCCCTTAACGCTAAACATTTGCAAAAAAATGTTGCACCAGCACCAAAACCTCCATATATCTCAAGAATCACCTGAGTTAGCCTTGCACCTTGACAACAATTTGGGTTGTGCTACCACAACACCCTCTACTTTCCCGCCACATGTTTTGAGGGTCGTCGACTAAGTTACGTTACGACTAAAGTCCCCCCCCCCCCCATCCCCTCGCGCCACCCCCCCACCCCCCCTCTGCCCCCTCCCCCCCTCCCCCCCCCCCCCCCCGAAATAAAAATGATAATGTATCATTTCGTATAACCCAACTTCAATCCGTTGATCCTTTCTGCCAAAACATTGTAATATCTACACGTTGTACTCATCCAGTTAACTCCAAAATGCTAAAATATTTTGTCTATTTTCAGCCAAGAAAATGAGGGACAAAATAGTTTTACGCAAAAGCTTGTTATCTATTCCAACATTATTGTTTATTAAGTATTTATATTAATCCTTGATTAATCTACGGTATAATGAGTGTATATTAGGATATACTACTGCAATCTAGTGTATGGCCTATAACTTCAAATGTTGCAATCTATTTTACGGCTTAAAACCTTAAAAACTGGTAGACGAACACAAAAAGAATAAAAACAGGTATAAAGAACACATCCTAAAAACATGTAAAATACTGTAAGGGATGTTTAGTAAAGACACATGGATGGCACAAAGGAAGAGGGGACACCTAGACTTTATAAACCATCAACCAATCCCATACTTGGCCGATATGAAGATCGCCAGAATCTTATCGGAGAAGACGAATGTGTTGCCAGGAAAGAGGCTCTGATACCAATTGTAATGTACCACTTGAACCGAATAAACGATTGGAAGCAATAATTAACAAATAACTAGAATTCACAGATCAAGAAGATGAATTCGAAGCTAGATGTTATATTGAATGGTTACAGATTCTTGATGATACAAACTGAATTACAGAGAAAAAGAGAAGGAATCAATTCTAGTCTAACTAAAAATGGAATGAGATGGTCTATTTATAAGTAGATTGTTGGAGGGAAAAGTGGTTGGAAGGTCACGTGCTTTGCACGTGACTAGTTCTAATATCTCCTTTATGCCATCCACGTGTCTTTACTAAACATCCATTACAAAATACAAAATAATCTACCATCTTACAAACGCACTTAAAATCAAGATAATATTCCACAAAATAATGAAGAAGAGAATAACGAACCTTGTGATTAGGGTATTTTCCAGCCGCGACAGTGAAAAGATAGCAGGTGGTAAATCAAACTCATGTAGAACTTTGGCTAGTGGCTTCGACTTCTTTCTGCATAATGCATAACATATATAAACTACAATAAATCTTTAGGAAGCTGTAACATACAATAAAACACCAATTATACCGATAATGGCATTATTTTTCTACACTTAAAAGACCATAATTTATAGTTGAGATAAAAATAATAATAACTTACGACTGAGCCACGGATCTCTGAACATAAGATTTCGTCATTCATATATTGTGGATATAAAGTTATGTGACTCTTATTACACCACAACTACAACCACACCCTACTCACTTTTCGCCACAACTTCAAACCCGTTCGACACCTTAAACAGCTCATCACCATGACTTATCCAAACAACCTGCTTATAACCAACACAATTCACCACACATAAGATTAAATTCGGATTAAACGCCATAACAAATGAGATTATCTTCCTCATCTTGATAACTGAATTGTAAGAAATCTAAGCAGATCGAACCAATGCTTGACTCCACTTTTGACTCTTGAGATGAGTTCAAACTTTTCACATCTTCGGCTTCTCCATAACTCTTGGTTACCGTTTCTCCCACATCTGCTGCTTTCTCGATGACAAAATATAGGTTTGTCGGGAAGACCATGGCATAAATACCCTCGTGAACATGAAATAACCGAAAAATGCATCGGACAGAAACCTGCATCACATGAAAGCAGTACAAAAGCTCAATAATCACGATATGAGAAGAATACGTGGATCCTCTTATAAGCATCCTAACTTGATCTTAATACATAGGTACATACATATCTTCTAAAATGACTACTACACTAACTATTTGAGCATATGTTCATATTTTGCATAACATGACTAAAGTACATTAAAACAGAGAAATAGCATATTACATTTAACGTAAACCTCCTAAAATAAATAGTGATTATAAATAATGTAATATAGTAGTTCTCTGCATTCGTTTTTTACTTACTTATTCATTAGAAAACTAAATATTTTTGACAAAAAAAAGCATTTGGGTTATTTGTTTCCGTGAACCATATACCATAACAGGGTTTAAATAATGTACTTGTTATTCGACATGAGCATTAATTTTTTTATAAAAAGCTGTTTATTTTTCTTTTTAACCCATTTGCATAAAATAAATCCCAATTCAACCTTATGGGAAGGCGATGCGTGGGCGAATCCTATGGGAAGGCAAGATTACAGGTTGCATCCAAGTTGGTGCGTTAAGGACCGGGTAACCATGATGCGGTAAGGACTTATAACGATATGACTTCGTTTCTCGGTCATAACGTGCAGGTTAGGCGTAGTTCTGATGAGGGTGAGCGTAAGCAGTTGGATGGAGGGTCTCTGCCGCGCAAAACTGCTCGGAGGTGAAGGTGGATTATCTGATATCCGGTTATTCAGACAAATTATTGTGACTTCATGAATAAATTAAAACCGTCTTCCAAACAACACCCTTCTGAAATTGCAAGACTAAAATCATGCTTCAATTTATATTATCACCCGGCCATTAAAGGGATTTCGGGCGTTAATGAAATCGTATGCAAGCGTATGCGTGTTCTTTTTGGGTAACTTATTAAGGTAACTGCTTTTCAGGTGCCACGTCGAAAAATGGAACATGGTCAAAGTTACGTCAGCTCCTACGTTATCAATTTTACGGTTTCTATATGCAATTTTTGGTTGTTGACCTGAACCTATTTAGAACACTGATCCAACAGCCAGTATTGGCACCTTAAATAGTTAAGCACATTAAGAAAAAGGACAAAGAAACATAGTTGAAGTCTTGTCTTGACAACCCACAATGGATTTGTGGTGATTGTAGTGGCTTATGTTAAACGGTAAGGCTTGTTTTAATCGCTATGTACATAAATGTATACCTTAACACCCTATAATGACGCACTAACAATCCGAATAGTCAACGGATGCTTAGTGTTAGTAACATTCAGGCATTCATATATGGTATTTTTAGGAGTAAATTGCATAAATCGTCCTTTAAGTTTGGCCAAATTGCATGTTTCGTCCCAAACGTTACCAAAGTGCAAGGATCGTCCCTGTAGGGAAACCTTTGGTGCAAGTATCGTCCCTGCGGGGACGATACTTGCAACAAAGGTTTCAACAAATGTTTCTCCATAGGGACGATACTTGCACCAAATGTTTCCTCAGAGGGACGATCTTTGCACTTTCGTAACGTTTGGGACGAAACATGCAATTTGACCAAACTTTAGGGACGATTTATGCAATTTACTCTATTTTTAGCCTACCCTAAGTTTACCAACCGATCCCCTTTTCCACATCCTTAGCAAACTATTGTGATAAACCTTTCCCCTAAAGGTAGAAAGTTATTAAAAAAAATACTTACATGTTGATCCTTAAGAAGTGTAACATCATCAGCATGAGCCTGAAAAATCAAAGTGAAATAAAATTAAGCTTACATTACACCCTTTTTCGACAATAATTAAATCTTTTATATTAATTAAACTAACCTTGCATCTTTCATCTTTAGTTTTGAGAGTAGACCGTTCAAGATTATACCTATTAAATCAAATCAAATAAAAAATGACAAAATTATTATCAAAGTAATGGGTAATTAATTTCAACATGTTATAAAAAAACACACCTTGAATTGAAAACTGTTGTCAACAAACTGATCTGTTTGAGCCGTTGAGTTGTGACTGAGATTTTGGATCTTGAAGATTTTGGAGAAAAGATTTATGAACCGCTACAACAAAATCTTCAATCAAAGAAAAACCCCCTTTTTGACGGTGATTATATTAAAACTCACTAGCAAGACACTAGTGAAAAGAAAAAACTACAATGTGATTGTACATGCAATTTTAGGATTTGAGATCCATTCCAACTAACTAGGATGTAAACTCCTATTCCTATTCAATATCCAAGAATGCGATGAAATCATGATTTATTCCACGAGAGTGTCCTTCCTCGTAGGTTTTAAATCAAAGCAGATACGGTTTCTGTATCTCCAAATTATCCACAAGGATGTTTGAATCACAACATCCAAACAGATCTTAGTATGTTTGTTGAGAGTTAACGTGTCGCTCCACAAAAACCCCTAAATTCTTGTTTATAAAAACGAAATTTCCTAAATTTACAAACTTAAGCCACAATCGATATTCCTGTAATGGATTTATTGTGTGTTTTTGGTGAGGATTCTGGAAGACACACGAGCCAGCACCTTGTTTGGGAAAAAAATGGTTTTGATAAGTGAGTGGGACAAATGGAGAGGAGGGAGGAGATGGTGAAGATGATGAAGATACGTAGCTTATCATCTGGAAGAACATGTTTTTTAATATTAAAATTGGCATTGCCTGTGAGAAAAGCACAGTGGAGGAGAGAGTGGTATGATAAATATCGTTAGAAAAGAAGATAGAAGTGAAAGAGAGTTACCGCTCTTTAGTAAAAATATTTAATTTAAAATTACATTTATGTCTTTTCACATTTTATTGATCAATCCAAAATTAAATTTTATTTTTGTTAGACATATAGTTTAATGAAAATGTGTCTGTAGAATGTACCTACGCAACTTTGTAAAACCCATTCACTTGATGAAAATTTTGTTTGGATAAAGTTCCTGTGGGTAACACTAAGTTGCTTGGAACAATGATAATATTAATAAATGTTGTTTTTTTCCTACTTAACAAGCCTTCTAAACGAGACGTTCATACCCGTGCGTTGCATCAGACTTGTTTTTTGGAAAAAAAAATGAATTTTTTAGAAATTATGTGCAACTATTTGACGGAATATGGAACAATGCTTACACGATGTTTTTAGCATTAATTAAGAGTTATAAAGAATTCAATTTATCAATATATGTGGTAACAAAATATCTCTACTTAAACATTCATCTATCATGCTCTTTGCATTATTCTAATAAACACTTGAGCACAAAATATAAGCCTTGATTATTTATGAAGCTATCTTTTGAAAGAAATGAAAAAATAACCACCTGTTGTGTAAGCATTGGCAACTATTTGATATCTCAATCCAAAAATAAGATATCAAAATATAAACATGTCATTTCAAAATAAAAATAAACACTTTACACCATATATATATATAAGTTGAGTTTTCATACTTTAAAGAAGGCAACTACATATTTTAATATCATGTCAAACCAACTTCGATGTATTTGAGATATCACTCGTAAGTCTTGCATGGTTGTCGCAGAGTGTTTCGATCTTAGACCTAATGGCTCGTGCGTTTTCAAAAGGCCTCAACTTTGATGTATTTGAGATATCACTCGTAAGTGTTGCATGGTTGTCGCAGAGTGTTTCGATCTTGGACCTAATGGCTCGTGCGTTTTGAAAAGCCCTTAACAATAGAGATCCTCAAGTTTCACTAAAAAAACTCAATAAGCCATTGTAAATAAGGTTATCAGAACACGTAGACATAAGGAAATTACATACCTCCCTTTTGTTAATAGTAGTCACGCATGAACTTACAGCAAGTGATTGCAACCCTTGGTTTATACCCTTCTGATGTTTTATATACATACATTAGCAAAAATTAGCAAAAATGATTAGTGATCCAAAATACATGAATGAAACACATAACGGATGTTCATGGTTTTTATAGAGAGGGAGTGCTTGATATGCATGAATTAGCAAACATGCCACACCTATTTTTTTTAAACAATTTTAACGTGTAATGTTCTTGAGCCTATTTATAAGTATATAACAATGTGACATGTTGCTCTGTCGAATTAGTAATATGAAGACAAAAACGAATATATCACAAATTAAAATTATTTTGTTGTAGCTAAAAAACAATGAAAATAATATATCAGGTAGTCCATCTGTGCATATGAAGTAACTCGTCACGTCTTTTGTCATATTTTTCAAAATCTTGATAGTATTCGTAGACGGTAATAGGATGACAGAAAGGTTACTCAAAAAGCTTCGGATGATATGTATGATAATCCTAGAACCAAAATGTAATGTCAAAATCGATTTAAGAAACCTACCGTACAACAGGTCGCCGACACCTGGTCTTTGATCATCACCTTCGTTGTTTGTTTTAGCATAGTGATGGTTTGCATGAAGATCCGACATCATTTTCATATGATGGTGAAAAAATGATGATGGTGAAGATGATGATATTTGGTTATATATAATCTTCAAAGAGTAACTGAAAAGATGAGAAGATACAACATTTGAAACGCCTTCATTTATCGTGGAATAATGTTATTATTAATTGTTGGACCAAAAGTGAACTTTGGGTTCAAACTCAAAAATAAATAAAATGTTTTAAACCATTAAGACTCAACATTTATTACTTGGACTAGATCTTTTATAATATATGATAAATGTACACTACAACAAAATGTGGGTTTGGGGTCGGCCAAAAATTAGGGTCGACAATGTCGACCCTAATATTGGCAGGGGACCCACTTTTTTCAACCAAATGTGGCTAGTCAACAAATTAGTTTTGGGTCGACATTTAGGGTCGATAATGTCGACCCTAAGTTTTAAAAAATTATTTTATCCCTTTTCTAAAATAAAAAATGAATTTAAAATTATATAAATGAATTTAAAATTATATATAAAATAATTTTAATATCAAGTAACTTTATTAA
>BQNB010079795.1:11744-30131 GCA_026074375.1 Tanacetum coccineum | reverse complement strand
ATTGTTAACTCACTTCCTAAAGGAATTGTTAAATCGCCTCATATATATAATTGATAAATCGCCTCCTATATTGGATTGTTAAATCGCCTCGTGAGGGGGTATTGTTAACTCGCCTTATGAAGGGGTGTTGTTAACTCGCCTTCTGAAGGGAGTTGTTAACTTGCCTCATGAAGGTGTTGTTAACTCGCCTTCAAATGTCACAATGTCACAAACATGGATTTTATGAATCAAGAATAGTTCAAATAGCCTTCTTAACAATTAAATAACACTTAGGTACATTTATAACAACACTTAGCCACAGAATCATCCAGAATGATCAAAAACGAGTATATATATTCGTTTTAATACATTCAAGCAAGAAACAACAAATAAGGAATGCCTTTCAAGGCTCAAACACATTCAAGGAAGTAAATACCGTCGTTCTTGCATAAATCCCACAAACAAATTACACTAAATCCTAAAAACCCACATTCTCGCAAGCATGAATCATCAAGAACACATTTGTATGATAACTAATCACAAAACTGTATTAATCGAATGTTCTACACTCCTAAACAAACAAAACCCCTCATTCAATTTGATATTTTAATCACTTTTGATTTTGACTAACTCTAATTCAAGATTTAGGGTTTTCGAGATCAATCGTGGATGAAATGTTAATTCCTTTGAGATATATGTAGTTTAGGAAGTGAGGGACAAGTTTCAAGTTATACCTTTCACTTGATAATCAATGGAAATGAAGAACAAGGTATGGCGATTTCGAATGGGGGTGAGGGAGGGAAAAAACTTTGATAATTGTGTGTTTATGTATGTAAAAGACGGGGTGGGTGGTGTGTTATAAAACTAAATTTGTTTTTGACACAATCACCCCCTCAAGTTTCATAACCTTTTTATTTTTCTCTTATAAGTTTTATTAGGCAAGTAAAGTTTAACAAATTGCACAAATAGTCCTTAATGTTTTTAACTAGCATACCTATAAACTTATATTTGCACATATACTCCCTAAAGGTATACACACATAACAGTTAAGGCTCATATAAGCTAAACTTAATTAACTCCCCTTTAATTGTTAATCCATTATTGTTTAAAACCTTTTTCATTATCATAAACATATTTTATGAAGAAGATATTTGACATTTTCTCCCCCTCAAACAATGGCACATTTTCTATTTAAAGAGCTGTAGTCGTTGTTTGAGTGGTCAAATGTCTTTGAAAAGCATTTGCTAATGAAGTATTGTTTAATTTAGAAAACCAAACACCAATTTAATAAGATTTCTCTTATTTTCACACATAAGCGCACTAACACGTACACTAATGGAATATAGGAAGCATGGGTTGTGATGCAAAGTAATCACAAGCCTTTGCATGGTCATAAAGTAGACCATGCCCGAGAATAAATTCCCGTTGAGAGGTCAAGTTTTCTTTTTGAAATACTTGACTTTAAGATGATGACCGGGTTGCTATCTGAAATAATAGCAAGCCATTTTTGGCATGTTTTGAAAGCTTTTAAAACTTCTGCTCGAACTTCATTTACAGCCTCGTATCATTATTAAATGACATTTCTAAGGCCGTAAATGTTATCGATTTTCAGAAGACATGCCAGAGATACATATTTTTATATTTTTCTGATTTTTTAATTTTTTATTTTATTTTTTTGAAAAATTTATATAAAAGAAAATTATTTTTGTGTTTTTATGTTTTCTTATGTACATATGATACAAGATATAAGAATAGGTACCACCACTATTCTTCAGCTTCATCTGCCAGTTCTTTCAGAGTCTCAGGAGTAAAACTTCTCATCCCTAGCTTGTCGATAAGGAATTCAATTCTTTCTCGACATAGAGCCTTGGTGAAGATGTCCGCCAACTGATATTCCGTTCTGACAAAGTAAAGCTCGACGACTTCATTCTCCACTTGCTCTTTAATGAAGTGATATCTGATGTCGTTATGCTTTGATCAAGAATGTTGAACATTATTACAGCATAAGGCAATAGCGCTTTTGTTATCACAGTACATTGAAATTTTATTGAATCCAAGGCCATAGTCGGTAAGTTGTGATCTCATCCAAAGGAGTTGAGCACAACAGCCGGATAAGGCTATATATTCAGCTTCCGTACTAGATATTGCAGCGCTTTTCTGCCTTTTTGATGACCAGCTAACAAGTCTGTCTCCCAACATTTGCATACTTCCAGATGTACTACGTCTTGTATCTTGACAACCCGCGTGATCAGCAACTGCAAAAGCTGTTAGAGCAATAGCAGAATCCTTCGAGTACCGTAGTCCTCGATTGACGGTTCCTCTTAGATATCGAAAGATTCTTTTTACAGCATGTACGTGCTTTACGGTAGGACGAGCCTGATACCGAGCACACATACAGACAGCATATACCAGGTCTGGTCTACTGGATGTTAGATACATAAGGGTGCCAACCATGCCACAATAATATGTAGGATCAACGGCTTTCCCTTGTGTATCATCATCCAGTTTGGATTTCTCCACCATTGGAGTATCTACTATGTCACAAGATTCTATTTCGTATTTCTTAAGTGATTCTAAAGCATATTTTGATTGGTTTAAAACGATGCCTCTGGGACTCTGTGAAATCTGTAGTCTTAGAAAAAAATAATATTTTGCCTATCATTGACATCTTGAATTTGGAACACATTATCTCAGAAAACTTATCACATAGTTCAGTAGTAGTAGAAGCAAAAATTATATCATCAACATAGATTTGTACCAGGAGGATATCTTTGCCTTTTCTGCTGATGAACAATGTGGGATCAACCGTGCCTTTGGAGAATCCTTGGGATTGCAAAAACGATGACAATAGATCATACCACGCGCGTGGAGCATGTTTCAACACATATAGAGCCTTCTTCAGTCTGTACACGTGATTAGGATTGTCTGGATCTACAAATCCATTCGGTCGGCTAATGTAGACTTCTTCACGTAAAATGCCATTTAAGAAAGCAGTCTTCACATCTATCTGATAGACGATCATATTCATATGAGCAGCAAACGCGAGAAATATTTGAACAACTTCTAGTCTAGCCTCAGGAGCAAAGGATTCTTTGAAATCAATTCCCTCTTCTAGACGGTATTCACGATCTACAATCTGCCTAGTTTTTTTGTTTTTCAAGATTCTTCCCAAGTTCAACTAATATGACCTTATATACTCCAATTTTAATGGATAAACATCGACTTTATCCTAACAAGGAACGAGTTCCCATACTTCAAAGAACGAAACGAATCTATGTAGCTCTTCTTGCATTGCCTCAATCCAGCATGACTGAGTTAGTGCATCTATGTACATCTTACGTTCAACTGAAGTTAAGAAGGAATCATAGTAGCAGAACAGGGATTGTTCGTGTAATTGGAGTCTTGTGAAAACCGGTCTGGAAGGGTCACCAATTATGTTTTGTAACGAATGATCTTTTGTCCATTACTAAGGTGTTTTGAGATTGGAGCGTCTGAGTGCACAGTAGTAGGAATAACAACCGATGATGAGGATTCTTCAGAAACAATTTCTAGAATTGGAATGCCAAAATAAGGATCGTTACTCATATGTGCAACCTTAAGATCGTGTGACTCTTCTTCAGCACAGAGAGGAATTGTTTAGGATTGTGATGTGTAGTGGTATTGAGAGGTTACTTGAGAAGGGCCTCTTGAACAACATTGTTCAGAGAAGGTGAACCGTTGAACTCAACGAAAGCTGGAGCTTCTTCTATAAGGAACTAGAGAGACAACACTAGCTTGAGGAGAGAAGAACTCATCAAACACTGGCTGAAATACAAGATCCCATTCATTCCTCGATGGTGGTAAAACGATGCTGAAGGAGGAGGATTGAACGAGTCCTGAACTGGGTTTGTTCGGAGTCATTATCATTAAGCGCGTGTTCTAAATTGCTTTTTCATAAGCCCCCCCCATTTAGCCTCAGCTCATCAAAATCGACATAGGATGGTTTCAATGAATTTTCCGGGTATGTCGTTGTAAATACGGTAAGCATTGCTTCTTGGGTGCATATCCAATGAAATATCCTATATCAGCTTAGGCTTGAAAGTTTGCCCAAATTCTCCAATCATTGTTGGGTAGCACAGTGACCAAAAACATAAAGGTTAAGATAATTCAGAGTTTTCATCATGTAAGAGCTCATATGGAGTTTTTCCCAAGGCGACGTCGTATTGATGATCGTTTTGGGTGTAAACATGGCGGTAGCAACTGCCACGGCCCATTAGAAAATAAAGAGCCTTTGCATAAATTAAACATTAGTTTCCGAGGCGCTCAACAAGAGTAAAGATTCGCCTTTCAACAACACCATTTTGTTGTGGAGTTTGTGCAACCGATGTTTTGTGAGAGATGCCAACCTGTTCATAGTAGTCTCGCAGAGTTTGATTAACAAACTCAGTTCCATTATCTGTACGAATGTTCCTCACAGTTGCATTCAATCTATTTTGTATCATTTTCAGAAACTTGATTATAAAATCAAGAGCTTCATCCTTTGATGCTAGAAACTTCACCCATGTGAACCGAGAGTAATCATCCACAATGACAAGGATGTACTTTTTCCCATTTACACTTGCAACACGCATAGGCCCACAAAGATCCATGTGCAGAAGATATAGTTTTTCTTGATTGGTGTCTTCAGATTTAGGTTTATGTGATTGTTTCTTGCTTTTTCCCATGGCACATGCAGAACACAAATGATCCTTTTCAAATTTAAGTCTGGGAAGACCACGTACTAGACCGTGTGTGGCCAAGTGATTAAGAGTACCAAAATTCAAATGAGACAGACGACGATGCCATAACCATGACTTAGTCTTTGTGGCTTTTGACAAGAGACATATAGGAGAAGACGCCATCATATCCCCAATGGACAGAGAATACATATTAGTTCCTTGAGCCTGAAAGTAAATCAACACCTTCCAGATTACTAACAAAGCATGTGTGTTTTCTGAAAGCTACTTCAAGATCTGAGTCGTAGAATTGACCAACTGAGAATAGATTGTATCTTCGTCCTTCCACATAATAAACCCTTAAAATTGTGACGTTCCTTATATGATAATCACCATATCCCATAATCTTTGTAACTTGGTCGTTACTGAATTTGCCAGTACCGAGAAATTTATGAACGAAATTGGTGAGCTGAGAGCAATCTCCGGTCATGTGCTTGGAGCATCCGGAGTCCAAATACCACAGAACAATTTGGACAACCTGCAGTCGATAAGAGAAGAAGAAGATGGAGCAACTGAAGTATCGAATACCCCCTAGAATACCGTGTTCCATTCTGTTAGCATCTGAGGATTTTTGCAACCTTAGGTTTGCAATTTTTAACATATTTAGGTACATTAGTCTCCTATTATATACCTAGTAACTACATGTTTGTTTAGCAATCTACTTGAGAGAGGAATGGAGAACCCAAAGAGCACTTTATAAGTGGACGTTAACCTGAGTTAAAGGGGCATGGCATTTCCAACTAAGGTGAAAGTCCTTCCAGTGGGTTTCCATTTATATCCAAAAGAGTTAAACACTTAAAGCCAGTAGGTTTTTACATTCTTTTCTCCTTTATTTTTCTTAGAGACAGATTTACACGCAACCAATTTTATAGTATTACACATGATTCAATTAAACACATATGCATGATAGCATCAACGAAACATTTTATCATACAGAACCAAACAGCTTAGCAACCTTTTAACATGATGCTTTAAAACATGTTCATAACATACACAATTTTATTAGAATCAGAGTCCCTTTTATTCAAACTAGATTTAACTTTCCTATATTGGACTTCTACTCGATTCTTCTCATTACTACTTGGTGTTCGTAGAATCCTATCATTCTTTGTATTACCTGAAGTCTTTGATCCGCCAGCACCAGTAGAAGGGTTTACTCCTGTAGAAGACAATAAAGTGTCGTATATGACTCTTAGGAATGTTGCCTGATGAAGAGACAGTGTTGCAAATCGAGATGATTTCATCTTGTTAATAGGCGTGACCACAACTAATTTCACACTAGGTTTTTAGAATATCTATGAAAGTTTGCCTCTAACATAACCTAGCAACACTTGAATCAGCTTAAACATACATACAGGCTAGAGAATGATGCACTATCTAAATATGTTTGGTCGTGGATTTAGCTTGTTCAACTACCTCCCTAAGAATAGCAACTTGTTCCATAGTATGCTTTAGGTAGTATTCGTGAGCTTCCCTATTATTCTTAACCTTAGGAAGCCCAAACATTATTGGGGTCAATTTATAACATCCTGTGAGCAAAGTGGAAGTATTTGATACTATGGGGCAGAAATTGTCAACTATGTCTTTTCCTTTGAATTTCCTAAGATCATTTTTTAATGTTGTTATGACAAAAACCTTTTCTTGGAGTTGAGCATTTAAATCAGTAATTTCAACAGACTTCTGATTTAATTAGTTGACCAAAGAGTTAGCATGTTCTTTAGCCTGAACACTCGGTTTGGTTTTAATTGATTCATAAGAGTATGTTTATAAGTCTATTGCAAATGCTTATTCTCAGCAAGTAGTTTTGCCACCCTATGTTCCAGTTCTATGTTGATGGTCTCAATCTCATCTATGTCCTTTTTCACACTGTTTGTGGTGGAAGTTTTATTCAAACATTTAATTTTTGCATTTAACTTCTCGATTGTTATGTCTTTTTCTTGAAGCTCAACTTTTAAATTATTCAATTCAAACAATTAATCAAATGAAGTTTTAGTTTGGTTCATAGATGTGTTATTCTTTTGAAAAATTTCTTTATTGAGTTGCATTGCAAGTTCAAGAGGAATGCAGTTTTGTTCAAGTTTAGAAAAGCATTTTGAAAGTATATTTTACTCATCTTTTCCAACCATGTTGAGATATGTTTGAGATAAGCTCAACTTCAAGTATCCAAACGACAGTGTATCACATTTCCACATAATTCACAGAATCATTCATAACAACATAAGAATTCACTTTCATAGAATTATTCACATCCACAAAAGAATTTACAACAATATTTACAATATCTTAAGAAATGATTTGATCCAAGAGTCGATCATTTACAATCGAAAATTGTTTCTTTTGAATTTCAAAACACTGTTTGTCTACATGATACTGTTGAACAGCAGCTCCATCTGATTAAAACTGTTTGTACTTCTGTTACCTCATTTAAAAGATCTTTATCAAAAACATTAAATATGTCTTTTAAAGTCTATAAAAATGAAATTATTTCTTTTTGAAAAACAGCTTTAGTTTGTTCAAACCCTCATTCCCCTTCTGTTAAAGCATTGGGCGTGATCCGCTTTTTCACCACATTGTCAGATTGGCCATGATGGTATTTAAGCTTTTTAAGGCTTGTATTAACCAGGCTTACCTTAAGAGCCTTAATTTTGACAGGCGAAGAAGCAGATAGGACAGTAATAGGGTGTAAAGCTTGTTCATCAGACAGTTCTCGTTGTGGGACAAAACGTTTACTAAAATTTTTAGATAATCGATTTAACTCAGCATAATTAATTGGTTTAGTGTTAACTTTCTTTTCTAAGACCATTAGATCACTTTATTCTAAAAGCATTTTGGATCGACTCTCTTCCTCAAGCATCAAAGTCTCTTCAGAATCAGCAATTGAAATCACATTGGGTTCCTTAGCAATAACATTACCATCAAAAAGCATTGGCCTAATCTGCTGAGCTTTCTTAAGATAGAAAGGATTTTGAAAACCAAGAGCTTGTTTCAAGTTGTTATCATAGAAAACTTATGGTTTCGTGAGCATATGCACAGTTTGCGCAGATTGACCCATTTTACAAACAATGTTGTCCAGTTCTTTAACTTTCTTTTCCAAAGCAATTTCTATATCAATATTCTTAGCTTCTTTTTCTTTGGATTCGTTTTTGAAAACATTAAATGTTTTTGTTAACAATTCATTTTCTATAGCAACCTACAATTTTCCTCTATGTATTTATCCATCTATTAAATTAGATATAATTTTCCTCAGTGTAATTTCCATCTATTAAGTTAGATGCAACCATTTTCATGGACATATTTTTGCTTTATTCCACTCATAATGTAACGTAACTTACATTTTCAACGTTTATGTCAAGTAAACATTATAATATGTCAAGTAATATGTTCTAAAATCCATACGTTATCTATTTAACGTACTTTCCATAACGTTATATCAAAACGGATTTTAAACGCTAACGTTTATATCAAAACCCTAACTACATGTAATGTTTTCATACGAACCAAAAGTACAAACTTATAAGGCAATGCATAATATTTGAATTATTATTCCTTCAAAACCCTAGTACAACTCCTTTAAAGCTGAAGTACAAGTCAACAATGCAACATTCAAATTAAGCATTTTTCCCTCCAATTTCTATGAGCTTTTGTATCAACCTTTCTAGCACAACTTACAAGTCTTTCTAGCATTACATTTAAACTAGTTTTTCCCTCTATTTCACTCAACCTTTGTGTTGACACTATTTTAGCGAATGTTCTATCTCAGTTCAATTTGAGCAACCCTAAGGCAAAGTAGAGGCATTGTGGACTTGAGGACGTCCAAACTTATTATCATTCAAAACTCTAGTTTTCATATTTATTTTGGTACTCCCATTTTTGAGTAAAAACACGTAAACACTATATTGAATGATTAACCTAAAATTTCCAAAACGATCATTGAACGCTCGTTTTTTCTCTATATTTATGACTGTTGATTCATAAAGTAATACCCCAATTTAGCTTCCGCTGCTATATGTCAAATAAGGGGGTGTTACAGATTGGTATCAGAGCCGCGGTTATAGAGAACAAGATTAAAACCTAAACTATAACTACTTTTTCCATCCAAGAAAGTCCTCCGTGCCACTACATTTCCTGAATAGTATGTAAAGATACATAACTATTATATAAATAACTTATGTTATTTTACACTAGGTTGTTACAGAATTATGTCTACTCCTGACTATATTTACCCTATTACCGTCCCATCTGATTCCAATGTTGAGGATGTTTTTTCCTCTACAAATACTCCTGACTATACCCCGGCTTCACCGGACTATTCCCCAGCCTCACCGGAAAACACTTCTTCTGGCCCTTTAAAGGATCTATCTAAGGATCTCTTGGCCTCGCTAGCCATCTCATCTTTCCACGATGATCCATATATAAAGGTCATGCAAGCATATAATGCTACTAGTAATAATCACGTAACAGCCTATACCACTATCCACGAGCTCCTATAATCATCCTTGTTTTGCCTCATCTTCAGATATTATCACCATCACCACTATTTGATCCCCGAGATTTCTTTCTTCCCGAGGAGATTATGCCACCTCAGAAACGAGCATGTTTCCTATCACCCTCCTCTATTGATTCCTCTGCCCCACCTCAGGTATTTGAGATATAAGAGAGTTCTCATATGACACGTTTGGAGCGCCATGAGGAACAAATCAAGACTATTTTGAATCACTTAGATGAGCTCCCTCTCGAGCGCATTGAGCACATGGAAGATAAGATAGAAGGTCTTAGTAATGGTCGAGTAATCATACACCGAGATTTTGACCAACTAGAAACCAAACTTCAAGAAGCCCATACCCAGATTTCTGAATTTCAGAGAGAGCAAATAAGGCATGATAACGAGATTTTTCTTGCTCGCGTCAGGATTTCTACTCTAGAGATGATCATCGAGGATATCCAGGTTCGCCACCGATTAGATATGAAGAGTCTTCTGGATACGATCCATGAGCTCAAGAACCACAAAGAAGGACCACCAGACTACTAGACTAGATCCTTGTCATTTACAACTTTTGTTTAGAATCCAACCATGAGATGTGTGGCATAAATGAACGACCACTTTCAAATTTTGTGTTAAGTCAACATGTAGACAAGTTGTTTATGATATAATGAAGTTGTGATTCCATTATACCTCGTTGTTTCATGATACCGATTTATGTATGTCGTGGTTGTCTATCCTATACCCTGTGTTAAGGTTATTCATGTATCATATCTTTATGTATCCGGGATTACTATGGTTCTCTTACCATCAGGTTTTCTCGAACCTTTGTACTCAGGTATCATGGATATGATTAATGCTCAAGACATTGAGCATATGATTCCACCTAGAGACACTGAGCCTCCTGTTGAATCACCTATATCATTATCTCCGTCTTCATCAGTTGGATCTTCATCACCGGTTAGGTCAACTACACCACCACCCCCCCACCAATACTATCCCTTTAATGAGTCTATCTTTGCAGAGTTAGATAACTTGTTATGAATCATACCATGACCACTGGAAAGTGAACCAGCTCGCCTCGATAAACCTAATGATCCATGAATGCTTTTAGAGTGTTTAATCATTTGGAAATCTTAGATTCCTTTCCAAAATTTTCTGTTATAAAGATACGCAATGTAATTAACAACAGATAATGTGTAATTTCTTTGTGAGGACTTGTAATCAAATAAATATCTATGGTCAAATTGATTTCAATATCATAATGTATGAAAATTTTGATTATTATACAAAGACTAGGTTTGAATATGACTTACATTGTATGGATTCTTGATTTTGTGTTGTCTTGAAAATGTTGATATAATGACTCCCAATAGACATCAATAATCTGTAGCAAGCAACCAAGCCATGAATCAGCCTGCCATCAGTAAACTAGTTTTGCTTGATATTGTTTTTTTGCAGCTCTGGAAGCACAAGCTGCTACCATGGCAAATACTGATAATACCAATAGGAACATCGGACAAGGTGAAACTCCTGTAGCAAGAAAATGTAGCTACAAAGAGTTTATGAACTGCCAACCTTTCAATTTTAAAGGTACGGAAGGCGTTGTTGGCCTCATCCGCTGGTTTGAACGAACTGAATCGGTATTTTCCTGTAGCAACTGTACCGAGGACTGCAAAGTGAAATGTGCTACTAGTACTCTAACGGAAGAAGCTTTGTCTTGATGGAATTCATTCGCCCAGCCTGTTGGAATAGAGGAAGCTTACAAGATTCCCTGGTCCGAAACGATGTCAAGAAAATGGAAGATGAATTTTACAATTTGACTATAAAAGGGAATGATATCAAGACTTATGTTAGAAGATTCCAGGAGTTGGCAGTTGTTTTCCCAACTATGGTGCCAAATTCTGAGAAACTCATGGAAGTCTTCATCGGGGGATTACCTAGAAGTATTGAAGGAAATGTTACCGCTTCAAAGCCTCAAACTTTGGAGGAAGCCTAATACATAAACCCAGAGGTTAATGGGAACAGTGTAACAAAGCACAATTTTGTTTAAGGGAACCAATGAATCACAAACAAAAGTTTTGATAATAGAAGAACCTTCGACCACAACAACAACTACCTAGAATAACGTAACAACAATAGCAACCGCACAACATGATCAACAACAACAACAAAATATCGAAGTCAATAAACTGTCAAGTGCTTATGACTAGTTCCCCCCACCAAAAAACAGACAGAGAAAACAGGACTGCCATACCCATGTGTACGAAATGCAACCGCTAAATTAACACAAAACATGCACTTACTCCGTGTCAGACTTTCAACCCAAAGAAGCAAACCTACAACCAAAATCGTAACATTTCATGCCTAGCGGAGAGAAAGGGCACTACAAATTCAGTGTCCAAGGAGGTAAACAATAATGCCCCACTAAGAGCAAACTTTTTAGACAAGAACGCTCACCAAGACCCGAACGTAGTCACGGGTACGTTCTTTCTAAACCAACATTTAGCTAGAGTATTATTTGATTCAGGAGCCGATAAAAGTTTTGTATCCATATCTCTTGCTTCTATGCTTAATATCCCACCAATTACACTAGATACTACCTAATGACATTGAAATGACCAATGGAAACCTAGTAGGCACTAATACCAGTTATACAGGTGATGCACTCTGATTTTGCTAAACCAACCTTTCAAAATTGATCCTCACGCCGATCTAACTCGGTAGTTTTGGTGACTTCGTCATTGTTATGGAATGGGCTTAGATACAAGTATCATGCTAGAACTATTTGTGAACGAGAAATCGGTCCACATCAACCTCATCGACTGAGAAACGTTGATCATCCCAAGGTTGGATTCGAAGTAAAACCCGAAAAAAAAAACAAAGCTTCATAACCAGAATTAAAACCGAAAGATGATATAATACAAGGATTCAAGTTTTCATAGCCCAAGTAAATGGAGAAAAAGTCAAAATGAATAAAACGACGGAAGATTATACCCGGTAGATATTAGAATTTTTCGAAGACTTCCTGAAAACTACCTGGCCTTCCCCCAATTCGCCAAGTAGAATTCCAAATCGATTTAATGCCAGGAGCGGAACCAGTAGCCCGAGCACCCTACAGATTAGCTCCTTCATAAATGCAGGAACTATCTGACCAACTACAAGAGTTAGCAGACCGAGGTTTTATTCGACTAAGAACTTTGCCTTGGGGAGCTCCTGTCTTATTTGTTAAAAAGAAAGACGGATCTTTTAGAATGTGTATCGATTACTAGGAGTTGAATAAACTTACCGTAAAGAATCGTTACTCATTACCCATGATCGAGTTATTTCGACCCAAACTTCAAGTTCGAGTGATTACTCAAAAATTGCGACTTTAAGATCAAGGCTATCACCAACTAAGAGGTCGGATAAGATATTCCAAATCTGCTTTCAGAACGCGGTAACAGACTCTATAATTTCCAAGGGATTGCCATTTGGGTTTAACTAACTCACCTTGCTGTATTCATGGACCTCGTGATCGTGTGTGAAAACCAACTTGGATAAATTTGAGTGATAGTGTTCATTTGATGATAATCTTATCTACTCTTCAATCCCGTAACAAAGAAGAACGCGCAGATCACCTAAGAATAATACTGGAATTACTCAAAAAGGAGAAATTGTATGCCAAGTTTTCAAATGTGATTTCTGGATCAGTATCGTGCAATTTCTCGGGCACGTAATAGATGACAAAGGAATTCACGTTGACCCTGGCCAATATTGAAGCGTTAAGAATTGGGTATCTCCCTACCACAACCACAGAAGTACGCTAATCCTTATTAGGACCTTCGGCCGGCCTATTACGGAGATATAAAATTTATCGAAGGTTTCTCAAAGATTGCAAAGTCTTTGAGTGAATTAACCCAGAAAAACAAGAAGTATCTGTCTGGGAGACAAAACCAGAGTCAACCTTCTAACTTTAAAAAAAACAAAAATTAGTGAAGCCTCCAATTCCTATAGTATTACCATAAGGAAACGATTAATTTATCGTTTATTTGTTATGCATCACATTAAGGCTGGGAGCGGTTTTAATGCAAAGAATAAAAAGGTTATTGCATAATGTCATCCCTACAACTCAAGCCTCATGAAGAGAACTAATACCACGATACGACCTATGGAATAGGAGCAGTTGTGTTCGCTCTTAAATTTGGAGACACAATATGTTATGCAACAAAGTGTACTTTGTTCACTGATCATAAAAGTCTTTAACATATCCTTGATCAGAAAGAGTTGAACATGAGACAACATTGTTGGTTAGAATTACTTGCAGATTACGATTGTGAGATTCCTACATCCTCGGAAAGGCGAGAATATTTGTAGCATATCCTTAAGGCCAGAAGGAAACGATCAAACCACTCCGAGTTAGAGCAATAGTCATGACCCTTCTCCCAAAATTACCATCACAAATCTCACACCTAAACTGAGGGCAAACAAAGAATGAGAACATCATTGTTTGATGCCCGTTTACATTGAACGACAATTTTTAGCTTACGCGATTTAACTTAACGATTACGATTTAAAAGCAAACCCGTATAATACTAAAAATAAATAGTGAATTTATTGACGTCGTAAATGACCCTAAAACACGAGGTGTTATACCAACCACCCAAGTTCTGAAAAGATGTATCAGGATCTAAAGAGACTCTATTGGTGGCCTAACATGAAGGCAATCATCGCTGAATATGTCGGCAAGTGTTTGACGTGTTCTAGAGTTAAAGTAGAATGTCAGAAGCCATCCGGCTTACTGATACAACCAGAAATTCCTACATGGAAATGGGAAAGAATAACGATGGACTTCGTTACAAAACTACCCAAAACATCAAGCGGACATGACACAATTTGGGTCATTGTAGACCGCCTTACCAAATCAGCACATTTTATCCCCACTAGAGAAACAGATAGTATGGAAACCCTTATAAGGTTATATATAAAGGAAATAGTTTCACGGCATGGAGTACCAATAGCCATCATATCGGATCGTGACAGTCATTCCACATCCAGATTCTGGCAGTCAATGCAGAGTGCTTTGGGTACTCAATTAGACATGAGTACGGCATATCATCCCGAGACAGATGGACAAAGTGAAAGAACCATACAAACAATCAAAGATATGCTTTGATCCTGTGTTATAGATTTTGGAAAAGGATGGGAAAGAGACTTACCATTGGTAGAATTTTCCTACAATAACAGTTACCATGCCAGTATTAAGGCAGCACCATTCGAGGCACTTTATGGTCAAAAGTGCAGATCACATGTCTGCTGGGCCGAAGTTAGAGATGTTCAACTCACGAGACCGGAGATAATCTATGAAACCACTGAAAAGATAGTACAAATCCGACAACGCTTGCAAGCTGCAAGAGACCGCCAAAGGAGTTATGCCAATGTAAGGTGAAAGCCTTTGGAATTTCAAGTTGGAGATCGTGTTATGTTAAAAGTATCACCTCGAAAAGGTGTCATCCAATTAGGAAAGCGAGGAAAGCTTAACCCTGGTACATTGAACCATTTAAGATCCTTAAAAGGATCGGCCCAGTGGCATACACGCTTGAGCTTCCTGAAGAACTCAGTAATGTCCACAGTACCTTCTACGTTTCTAATTTAAAGAAATGCCTATCTGACAAATCTCTCGTCATTCCAATAAAAGAGCTTTGGCTCGATGACAAACTCAACTTTGTGGAAGAACCAATAGAAATTATGGATCAAGAAGTCAAGCAATTGAGACAAAGTCGTATCCCTATAGTCAAAGTAAGATGGAACTCTAAAAGAGGACCAGAATTTACGTGGGAATGCGAAGATCAAATTCGTGCCAAGTATCCACATCTATTTCTAAATACCTCTCCAACATCCAACTAAATCTCGGGACGAGATTTCTTTAAGGTTGGGAGACTATAACAACCCACAATTTTTCTCTATGTATTATCTATCTATTAAATTAGATGCAATTTTCCTCAGTGTAATTTCCATCTATTAAATTAGATGCAACCATTTTCATGGAAAGATTTTTTTTCATCCATAATGTAACGTAACTTACATTACCAAAGTAAACGAGCTCACGCAACCTACCAATGCCAATTTCATCAACATTTATATCTAGTAAACGTTATAATATGTCAAGCAATATGTTTTAATCACCATTTTACCATACGTTATCTATTTAACGTACTTTCCATAACGTTATATCAAAACAGATTTTAAACGTTAAACGTTTATATCAAAACCCTAACTTTATGTAATGTTTACATACAAAACATATGTACAAGCTTTTAAGGCATGTGTACAAGGTTACAATGCATAACTTTTAAATAACTTTTCCCTCCTAAATCAATGTACAACTCATTTAAGCCCAAAGTACAATCCGATAAAGCATAGAATTCAAATAAGCTCATTTCCCTCCAATTTTCTTAAGGCATTTCGTACCATCTTTTAGGCATGAGTTACAACTTCCCTAAGCACCATATTTAAACATTCTTTCCCTCCATTTCAGCCCCTACTCGTCCTAAAAACTAAAACCCTAACCCAAAAACCCTAATGAACCCGTCACCCCCTAACTAGCTCGAACCAAGTTTAAACCAAGCAACCACCCTTCTCCATGACACACCACCTTGCTAGCCTCCTTTCACCTACTTGTCACCACCTTGTCACCACCAAGCAACCACCCTACCACCTCCATCACCACCCTTGCTCACCAAGTAAAACCCTTGTCACCTCCTTTGATTTTCGACCATCTCCACCACCCTACACCCTCGTCCATACTATGGGGGGGGGGGGGGGGGGGGGGGGGGGTTTTTTCTTTCCTAGCTTCCTTGATTAGTCACTACTATCCCTTCTTGTCATGTTAGCTAGTCCTTGGCCACTACACCAAGTAAACTTGGTCACCACTCTTTCTTTTACCCTATATATATACACGCATACATCTACACCCTTAAAATTCATCACTAAATAGAAGAGAAGAAAGAAAAGTATAAGCTATTTAGAAGCCAAGGTTAAGAAGAAAGAAGCTCTTGGTTCATCTCATAAAGTCTTCGGGTTATAAATTGCTCATTTTGACCCATTTCATGAATTCGTATACTAGTAAGCCTTTTTCACTCGTTCAATAAGCTCTTGTATTGTTTTTGATTATATATCAGCCTCCCAATACTTCCTTAATGGATCTCATGAATCACAAGCCCTTAAACCCTAAAGCTTACTCATTTGGTTTTTCTAAACCAAACGCACTCTAAAAGCCCTAAAAAGCTATTTTCATGAACCTAATAAGCTATAAGCCATAAGATGATTTAATAAGCTATTCTAATAAGCTAATCTATCATTTTTATAAGCTTAAAAACTAATCCTAAAAGCCCTAACCCATCGGGTTATTGTTTCAAAACCAAACGTGCCCATTTTTGGATTTTTAAGCTCATAAGCTCTTTTCATAAGCTACAAGCTCATAAAACTTACTTATTTTAGCTTATAGTAATAAGCTATAATCTGCAAAACTAAGTTAGATTTGAAAATTACAAAGCATATGGTATTTGGACTAAAAACGTAAAACATTTCATGCATAGGGGTATATATTGTAACTTTTGAAATTATTAAACTTTCGGGCCAAAAATGTAATTATCCTAAAGTTAAACTTCAGGGGTTTGTTTTGCCATACTCTAAAGTTAAGGGTTAAATGTTTTAAAATCATATATTAAAGGGTTAAAGTGTAAATATATATATACCAAGGGTATATATTGTAATTTTCATATTCTCAAGGGTATAAAATGTAATATTTTTATATTAATTATAAAAATATATTTAAATATTATAAGACTCAATTTTATTAAAGCCCGACACATTTGTCATTATTATTCGTCGATCGAAACACTATAAAATAATTATGTTATATATTTAACATAATTTATCATCTACTAGCTTTTGAAAAAACTTAAAATGATAAAATCTTATCATTTAACTATAACGTATCACGTTACTAGAGAGTTTCATGTGAGGGGTTTTCATTTAGGTAGACATTTTGACGAGTTATTGGATTTACGATTTAAAGTGTCCTAGCTCCTCAAACGTTTACTACATGACTTCTGGATTATGATAGCTCGAACAGTGATACGATGTTTTCACAAGTTAATAAACCAAATTAAGGTTTATGTTAACTTTATGAAATAAAGCTTTGGAATACAATCAATCAAACTAAGACTTGACATATTACCACAGGTTGCATGACAAGGCTGTTTACTTCTATTTGAATTAAATTTCAAATCAATCAACTACCTTATCAAGGTGAGTTCATAGTCCCACCTTTACATGTTTTCTAAACTCCGCGTGGAGATACATGTTATAAACATGAATACAAGTATCTTCAACTGTATGCTATCCTGATATATTATTGCCTAAGTATCTTCATTTGCCATAAGGCCCCACTATCATGAACCGTTAATTACATGTAACCGAACGTACTGGTTGAGTAAGCGCGAATGCCGTGAATAGATCTATTGAGACTGAACTTCCTCGTCCGAGTAGATAACAACGCACTACCATATAGACAGATATCATTTGAGGAACTCCGGGTGTTTGGCAAAGCACCCGCTGGGGCAATATCTTGTGAATATCTTAAGGTTTCAGTGTCATGAGCTTAGTGCAATAATATAATATTGTTTATCATGATAATTATATTCGTTGTAATTATTACTATTACATTGACTTGTATTTAACTATTACATTTCAAACCTGTGAATTTCACTCAACCTTTGTGTTGACCTTTTTAGCATGTTTATCTCAGGTAATTGAGCAACCTATGGCACGGAGTGGCATTGGACTTGAGGACGTCCAAACTTGTTATCATTCAAACTTTATGTTTTCATATGTATTTTGGGACCTCTGTTTGTAAAACTCTGATAATTATTGAATGATAACTAAATTTTCCAAAACGTCTCTTTTGAGTCGTTTTCTATGATTATGACTGTTGATTCATGAAGTAATACCCCAAATTAGCTTCCGCTGCTATATGTCAAATAAGGGGTGTTACACACAGGGCGGTTGCAGGCTAACTATGTCATCCGAGAGATACACATGAGGGCATGTGTCACACCCTGTAAATTCCCGGTTAGTATTCCGACCCATTCCGGTCATCTACTTTTAAATTTTATACGTTACGTTTAAATC
>BQNB010079794.1:5503-30132 GCA_026074375.1 Tanacetum coccineum | reverse complement strand
TACCTACAAAATCATTAGAGTTTGTACCTGCAACAACTGGCACATAATTCATTGATTTTGTTAGAACATCAATATCAAACAGCCACTTTGGTCCATCACTTGTAATAATAGGCTTATCCTCCAAGAACCTAATATGCAAGTTTTCTTCTACTTTCCTAGTTCTAATATTGTATACCCTAAAAACCTTACTATTCATTAAGTATCCAACAAAGAATCCTTTATCTGATTTTCCATTAAACTTGCCTAAATAATCTAAGGTATTAAGAATGGTAACATGACACCCAAATGGTCTCATAAAGCTTAGAGCATGTGTTTTACCTCTAAACAGTTCATAAGGGGTCTTGTTATGAGGCTTAACTACTAATACCCTATTATGCACATAGCAAGAAGTATTAACTGCTTCAGCCCAAAATGTAGTGGGTAACTTAGAGTCAGCTAACATAGTTTTAGCAGCCTCAATTAGTGTCCTATTTCTTCTTTCAGCAACACTATTTTGCTGAGGAGTTCTAGCTGCACTGAATTCCTTCTTAATGCCTTTCTCTTCACAAAACTCACTCATAACTCTATTTTTGAACTCTGTTCCATTGTCACATCTGATAATCTTTACTTTCTTATCAACTAGATTTTCTATCTCAGTTATAAAGCTCTTATCAACTAGATTTTCTATCAACTAGATTTTCTAGTCTCATCCTTAGTTGCTAGAAAGAAAATCCAAGTAAATCTGCTATAATCATCAGTGACAACTAGACAACATTTCTTATTCATTAAGCTGCTCATAAAAGTTGGACCAAACAAGTCCATATGCAACATGAATAAATGCTGAGTAATAGAGTTCTGAATCTTGGACTTACAAGAAGCTTTGTGTTGCTTTCCCTTAAGACAAGCAACATAAGTTTGGTCATTTTCAAAACGTTTTATAGGTAAACCTCTCACAAGATTTTCCTTAACAAGTTTATTAATAGTTTTAAAATTTACATGACCTAGCCTCCTATGCCATAGCATTGATTCATCAAGTGTGGCCTTTGCAACAAGACAAGTTAAACACTCTTTAGGAACAATATTCTTCATATCAACACTACACATATTGTTCTTTCTAGGAACTTTAAGTAAAACTTGACTTTTATCAGCTAACTTAAAGTCAGGAGACAAAACAAAACATCCAGTGTCAGTAAAAAGAAGACTGTTCTTTTTGTCACACATCTTTGTAACACTAAAAAGGTTAAACTGTAACTCTTTGGAAAAGTACACATCCTCAAAATCAAGCTTACCAGTTTTAAGAGTTCATTTACCAGTAATTTTCCCTCCTTTAGCTCCTCCCCCAAAGGTAACATATCCTCCATCAAATTCCTTGAAGTCTGAGAGATAGGACATGTTCCCTGTCATGTGCATTGAGCATCCACTGTCAACATAGCCTTGATCTTCTTTTTGTGGATGACCCTGCACATAAAAATAAAGAAATTAGTTTCCTTTGGGGACCCAAGCCATCACTGACTTGGATCTGCCTCATGCATCAACATAATTATGTCTCTTCAAAGTAATTGATGCACTATTAAGTTTGGTAGGTCTCCAAACCTAACATGCTGAGGCCTTAACAGCATTAACCTGATTTGCCCTCACAGCATTAACTACTGCTGAATTTGGCCTAGCATTATAATTATTTTCCTTTAGTAGTATTAACTTTATGGCTAAAATTTTTGTTAGTTAATGATGTTCTTATTTGATAGGGCCTCTTTACAGTTGATTGTGCTAATTTAGAAAAATGTGACATTGGTCAAGCACTATAAACTATAGTTTTGGGATGAGCAGTATTAATAGGCCTAGCAGTATTAAGTGGTCTTAAGCTAGATTTCATAAAAATATTTTGGAACCATGTTCTTGTGAGCACTAGGGTGAGCCTTTTTAGCAGAATAATTGTAATTCACCCTTGTATAATTATTCCCAGATACCACCTTTTCCCTTTGATGGTAATTGCAGGTCAGCCTTGCTACATGGTAAAACTTCCACAGACAAAAACAAGCTTGATTTACATTACAAGTCTCTTTCTAGCTGTTGGACATAGATTATTCAGTTTCTTTGATGTTCCCCTAGGGACTTTGTGACCTATACATTACTAGCATACATAACTGTTTCCTAACTGGTTTTCTTGTTGTTTAGGTCTAACAAATTCTATCTTAGCAACAGTAGGAAAAATAGTTTTTCTTCTCTAACTTATCATTCTGACACTAACTCCTCAACCAAATGAGGGCATAAGAGATTCCCTAAATTCATTAGAAATATCTTCACTAACACTCTTACTAGTCTTAGGTCCATAGCCTTTAAACTTATGCTGTTGGAACTCCTCTAGACCAGAGTAGGACAAATCAAGATTTGGGGGTGAAAATAACCCTGTTGGGGAGGTGGAACAACATTATAGCTTACAAACCCCACACCCTTTCTACTTTTATTAGTTATCTGATCCACCTTATCATTTGTCATAGAATCTTAGAAGCATATCAAAATTTCAATTTATTAAGTTGATTGATTTTCTTTTTCCTTACTTAAGCTTTTTAACTCACCTTTTAAGCATACTAATTTTCTGAGTCTTTATGGAGATATCTCTTTTAAGAACAAACAAGTTGCTCATAAAAATAACCTCATTCTTTTTTGTAAAAGACAAGTTGCTCTTCTATAGATGCAAACCCTCTTTTATAAGTAGCTAAATTGAACTCAGATTTGTTAAACTCTATTCTTAAATCATCAAGTTGAGTTTTAAGAGTTTCAAAGCTTTTTAGATAGGTTTTGAACTGGTTTTGTCATTATGTATCAGAGTCTGAAAATCCATAAGGTGCCATGTTTGTAGGGACTTCATCATCTTCTCATTATAGCTCGGTCAAAAACCAGCTCCATCAATAGCCACCATGGCTTTGGAAGAAGTTTCTTCCACATTTACAGTCCTTCTAGAGTTGTCTTGATTCATGTTCCTGCTATCTTGGTTCCTAGGTCCTCTGCATTCCCTTGCAAAGTGTCCAATCTTGTGGCAGTTGAAACACTCCACCTTTGTGAAGATCGTTTTAAGCCTATCTAGGATATATGTTACAAATAACATTAATAAGCACAGCGGAATATAAAGAACAATAATGTTATTCAACAAGGTTTTTCATTTATACGTTTCCATCAAACCCCAATTCTAGATGATCAATTCTAGAACGGTTACAATCTAACAGAGATCATAAGATCCTTGAGGCTACACTAACTATCACTCTAGGCATTTACAAAGAACCATACGCCTAGACACACACCCCTTTAGTCGACTACATTTTTTGTGCACATAAAACTACACGCCTAATGATCTCTTTATATAGTAGAGATCATCTAGGTTTACAAAGGATAAGAACAAATATAATTAGGAAACAAATAATATCTTCTAATTTTATCATTATCTTATATTATCTTTTATCTTCTTAAGGAGATCTTTTAGAATCTTCAAAATCTTCCATCTTTAAAGAATTCTAGTTTTGCGTTTAAGTCCTTTTGTTTCATTCTTTTATTCATTTTGTCTCATCAAATCAAGAATCCCAACAATCTTCCCCTATTTGATGATGACAAAACAAACAAAGCCGTGTACGAACTTCATCATAAAGCCAAAGCTTCCCCTGAAGTTGAGATGTAATCATCTCCCTGAATGAAACAAAAACTTCCCCTTAAGTAGATTTCCTTTGTACCATGCCACACCAAGGATCTACAAGTTGCCAATTGTACCTGTTACATTTCTTTCCTTTTTGTTATCATAATCCAATAGGGGACATATGAATATAAGCAACTTTGATCTTTGACACATAAACCAATAATACCACTCCTAATCCAAGCCTTATAACTCCTCAAATTACCCACATAAGCACAATAAGAAAATGAAACTTGTAGTAGTAGAAACTCACACTAGCAGTAGTAATATGGGACTGCAGTAGTAAAAAACTTTCACCTTATGGATGCTTGTAAATGGTTAAACATTTTTAACAATAAGCTCCTTCTTTCCTCCTTTTTTTTTTTCCCTCTTTTCCCTCTCTTCTCCTTTTTCTTTTTCCTTTTCCTCCTTTTCTTTTCCTTCTTTTTTTCTGAACCCATTTGTTAACCATTTCTTGAATCTATCAATTCTGATAGGCTCTATGTAATGAATAAAAACTAAAAAACTATTAAAAAAAAAAAAAAAAAATGATGAAGAAAACTATGTATTTACCCAAAATTTGATGCTGAAGTAGATAAAACCACAACCTTGTGTCTTTATATCTTGAACTATCCACATGACTTCGAATCGTATACCCAAAACAATGCTATAAGGAGACAGCAAATCTTGACAATTATCCTCTTCTTCTATGAGGCACATAACCAAATGTGGATAGCAAATGTGGAGCATTGAAGCTCCATAAGTTTGTAGATCAATACCTTGCAGATTGTCAATTCTTTCATACATCGTTTCTAAGCACGAACAAGTTACCTCCTGCTAAAAGGTATGATAAAACACAAACCCAAATAATTCTACTTCACCGTCAAATAAGTGATAAATAACCTTCTTCATAACCAATTAATTCTAAAATACGAGCCTTTTAAACTTTTGAGAACATTAAAACCAAAAATCAAAAACTTCCTTCCTGTGTGTGTCATCCATCGCTATTGTGGTACAATTAGCAGTATTAACTGCTTTTCTCGGACGATACTAGCAGTATTAAAAACTTCTCGGACAACAAGGCAGTTCAATAACTTGAACATCTTTAAAACCCTCTAACAGTACTAATCTTTCCTTTGGCTCTTCCTGCAAATTAGCAACACTTTTTCTGTCATAAAACTGTCACCAATCTGTCACTAAACTGGTTTAGTGATGCTTTATACTGTCGCTAAACTGTCACAGATTGAAGTACTCCTTCCTCCCATTCTGTTAGTAACGCTATAGCTGTCGCTGATCTGTTGCTAATCTGTTACAAAGCTGTCGCTAATCTGTTACTACAATGCATTCTTCTTCCTCCCAAGCTATTAGTGACACTTTTTTCTGTCGCTAATCTGTTACTAATGTGTCATTAATTCATCATTAGCAACAATCCAGTAGCATAAAAGCGCGTCTTTGTAGTCGAATCCAAGCAACATTAAATCGTTATCAAGTAGCATAAACTGACGTACTACAAACACCACTTATGAATACGATTTGGCAGCAGAAACATACAAGCAGTATTAACATGTAATAAGCTGGCAGCAGTAAAAACACATTGACAGTCTTAACAAGTACATACTTGGCAGTTTTAACTTTCCTTAGGCATTGGGAGCATTAATAAGGCAACCAAATAAGGTAACTGCTTCTTCTCTTGACTCTCTTTTTCTTTAAATCTCTTCGTCATTCATAATTGCTCCTCTAGCCATGAATATTGCAGCTTCTCAACCAATAACCACACTAATGATACACCAGTAGCACGTTCCTTTTATATTATATTCCATAAGAGAATGAACCCATGCTACCTGTTGTTGTTGTTGATTCACAGAAAATATAACCACAATGATAATCATTATGATTCACACACATGATTCTAAACGCAGTGGCAACCACAATATAAATTACAGATCGACACTAGTGTAACACCCCCAAAATCGGACTACGCAGCGGAACATGTAAAACGGGGTGCCACGTCATAGTACAAAACACAAGATATAAGAAACGACCTTAAAAGGGACGTTTTTAAATATGTAACATTCGATGCATTCAAAATATCAGAGTTTCTGTTTTGGTCCCAACAGTTTGACAAGATGTCCTAAAAGTTCCCAAACATTTAAAAGTTTCAACCAAAGACATAGTTCAAAAGACAACATAGGTTTAAAGAAATAAGTTTAACATTTTGCATCGAATAAAGGAAAACACAGAATCCATCTTCATGATATCCGTCACGGCTCCCATCCAAGCTTATACCCTAGCACCTGAGATTAAAACATGCAAAACGTCAACAAAATTGTTGAGTGAATTCATAGGTTAGAAGTAAAGTATGTGTGGACCGCAAGATTTAGGTACTGGTTGACTAGGAAACATATTCAATAGTCTAAAACATGTATTATTGCTCTAAGCTTATGACCCCGAAACCTTAACTGTTTTTGCCCTTTATAATATGTAGAATGTATGCCAAAACATTCTAAAGTACTCAACATGTTAAATGCACCATGGTCAACTTGTGACCAGAAATTCAAGGCGGGGATTGTCAGTCCCGATAGATCTATCCACAACATTTACGTTCACTACAATAGCAATTAACGGCTCATGATTGAAAGGGACTTAATTGGCATTGTGGTAACTTAGGCAATAATAGTCAGGCAATAATCTAGAATAGCATACAATTTGAAAAGTACTTGTGTCCAATAAAAATGTGCATGTAATCTCACCTCGGAAATTTCAAAACAATTAAGTAGTAAAAGGGGCTATGAACTCACCGAGTAAAGAAGTAGTGATCAAGTAATCTTAACGAGAAAGATGAATGCCACAATCAACCGCGACCTATAATAGTGGTACGTAATTAAAACTCATGCTTATATATAATGTAATGTAACACGAGTAAATAAATACATATTTATATATATTGGCATGTAATAATATTCTATGTTTAAGAATCCATGCTAAATAATCACCTAAGAACTTACAACTATAATTCTGTATTTTCTGCGGTTTTTACTAGATGTTCACACTACTTAATGAGATACTAAACGGTCGAGTACGATGTTCTCCTTCTATATCCATACATATATATGTGTTGTTGAGCTACAGTAGCATTCCCAAAAACCATGTCGAATTCTAACTATTTTTGAAAAAATACAAAATCACAAAGTGTCTAAATTCGGGTCTGCCGCGACATAGCAGAAGTTCGACCTGTTTAAACCTACTTCTACAATCCAGAAAAATCTGAAAAAAATCCGTAAAATCACACACCTTATGAAGTTGCTACAGTTTAAATTTCGTCGAAAAATATTAAGTTTTGATCCGCCTGCTCACTGCATCTTTACAGCACAATTTCTGACTCTTATTACGCAGCTTGACAATTCTTTTTATAAAAATCATTTGACTCACTTTTACTTATTGAAAATCGTTGAGGCCTACTTCGTTGGAAATTAGGTTCGTTGAACTTAGTTTTAGACACCGGAAATTCAATAAAAGCTTTTAGTATGACCCCGATACGGTACTCGCAAGATGACTAAAATTTCTACACAAAAACGCCTAATGCAGAAAATTAATATTTCGTTTTTCCAATTTTCAAACGGGCATATCTTTTTCGTTTTTAAAAGTTAGAACTCGATTTTTATATCAAAACGACCTGATGCAGGCTCAAGTATTGAAGAACGGGCCATTTTATTTCTGGAGGCCCAAGATCGTGTGAAGAAAGGCCCTTTATTCAAAAGGTCATAACTTGGGCTCAGATAATCCGTTTCAGGCCCAAGACCAGCCGTTTCGAAGCTTGAAACGAGGAGAACGCCGTGGTAACCTAACAAGTTTCGAGCCTTGAATCATCATATTTTAGGAGTTATTTACATTTTCGTGTTTTTTTGAGAATTTTGAACTTTTGTTTTTGGCATAACTTTCGGCCCGTTTGTCTTTTAGGGCCCGTTTCAGTTTCATTTTCCTATTTAACTATTGTACTATGCATCTGGCTATTCAGTTCCAAAATATATGAAAAGTTTATTTTTGGGCAGCTTTGTCAGAATTTTTGCTAACTATCGGTTATTCCTTTTGAATCAACGATAATTAGAATATTGATTCTGGTATTCGTTTGAATCAACAGTTTCAATTTGTTATCCCGTTCTCTACACTACATCACGACCATTGGGACGACCTATATCATATTAAACCTTAAAATCTCAGATTTACAAACTCAACTTGCCTAATTTTTATCGCCAAATTTTCTGCCCTAATATTGGGTGTCTTTCAACCCCTTCAATCGCCACTTTTAAGCATCACATTACCCTAACACTAGCATATCTCCTCTACTTAGACCATCCAATCACCAACAACATCAAAAATCTAACAAACATTAAGCCTATGGATCTTAAAACAGAATATAATCACATGCAATAATATATATATTAACTAAATAAAAGGAAAACAAATGTGCTTAAACGAAGAATCAAGTGAAGAAATTGATCAAACACAAACCCTAGTTGGGTGTGTGTGTTAGCTGCCGAATCTACAAGGATCAAACCAAGACCAATCAAACTTTTTAATATACCCAAAACCTTCAAAAATCAAACCCTTGTTAACCCTTTTGCTTTAAATCAAGTCAAAACTCTAAAACCTAAAATCTTCAAGAAATCAAGAATTCAATAACTCCATGCATTATGATTTTTATGGATGAAGGATGATTAGGGCTTGTGGTAGTGATGATTTATATGTTAAAGAATGAGATTTGGTGGTGATTTGAAAGTGGTATTGGTGGTTTTGGTGATGGTTGTGTCGGACCAAGAGAAGAGAGGGAGAAACTAGCTCTTGATTTTATTATGTCTGTGTTGTGTGTGTTTGTTTGTGTCGTATGAAGTGAATAAAAGGGAAGGATTGGGCTTTAAAGTTGGAGTTGGACTTAAATTAGAATTAAGTGGGCTTGGATATCAAAATCAATATGTATGGTATGTTGGTGTAGATGGGCCGCCGGCCATAGTGTAGGGGAAGAGGTTTCATGGACCAAATTTTGTATTAACCAAGTTATATTAAGTGAATCCCGGCCCAAAAACTATTTAAACCCGATACTTTTTTTAAAAACGCAAGTTTCGACTCGGTTTTGATCAAACGTAAATAAAAATGAAAAATTACTAAAAATGAAATAAATAAGCTCAAATGCTAAAATATGGCATTTCGTTGCTTTCTCGATCAATAACGGACAAATTTCAAATATAGGATTTGCGAAAATCAAAAATTGACGATTTTACTAAAGCTCGACTAAAATATAAAAGTAGTAGAAATATTAAACTACGGGAGTCATGTAGACGAAATAAAATCTAAAATAAGGCTTAATTTTAAATAGGATCACGGAACTAGACGAAACGAGGAAATAACCGGTAAAATTAGAATAATTTATATTAAATTTATTACCTGTAATATATGATTCTCACAAACCAGCAAATCCAAGCACCAAACTGTGTCATGACTGTTTTAGGGTATTAGAATTTGATTTTGTATGTAACCTTAGTTGTTTTTCTGTATTCGTACCATCAGATCCAATAACAACCTGCTTTTTCTTCTTTTCCTTGTCATAAAACTTGTGACGTGACCTTGATGTTGAATGAGAATACAAACAACAAAATACTTGGAACTTGGTCTTGCTTTATGAGCCCGTCAAGTATTTGTCACAAATAAACGTGAAAAAAATATTGTTTTGCCAAAACCATAAACTTGACAATATTCGTTAAACAACAGGCTTCAAATAATTAAAACGACATCAACGTCTTGTTTTCTGTTTTTCTTGAATTGAAGAACCTTAATTGAACCATTGACTAATTCACCAAAATACAGAACGTGAAACATAAAGATTCATAAGTTCGATAATAAAAACCTGTAAAACCCTAGATTCGAGAAGCACGAGGCTCTAATACCAATGGTGAAGATGTTTTAAGTCCATCTAGGAATTATTTTACAAATATCATTATAAGCACAGCGGAATAATAAAGAAACAATAAATGTAATTAAACAAGGTTTTTCATTCATACATTTCCATCAAGCCCCAATTCTAGATGATCAATTCTAGAATGGTTACAATCTAACAGGGATCATAAGATCCTTGGGGCTACACTAACTATCACTCTAGGCGTTTACAAAGAACCATACGCCTAGACACACACAACCTTTGTTTTTGACTTTATTTTCTGTACACCAAAAAAAAAAAAATAAAAAAAAAAAAAAAATAAAAACTACACGCCTAATGATCTTTTATAATAGAGATATTAGGTTTACAAAAGTTATGGAGCAAATAATAATTAGGAACAAATAATATTCCTAACTTTTATCTGTATCTTCTATATCTTTTATCTTCTTAAGGAGATCTTTTTTAATCTTCAAAATCTTCCATCTCTTAAAGAATTCTAGTTTTGCGTTTAAGTCCTTTTATTTCATTCATTTATTCATTTTGTCTCATTAAATCAAGAATCCCAACAACCTTGGACTTGTCATATCCAGCTGTGTTACTCCCATTGATAGTGATCTTTTTACCAGTTTCATTGAAAACACCTCTTGTCCTCGTGCTCAGCAATGCTAACTGCCACTTCCAAATCTCATATTCTTCTAAGTATCTTCCCCCCATGTGATTTGTTCAAAGGTCCTCATATACAAGTGAGACATGTTTGGTTGATTGACCAAAAATGCATAAACAGTGGCATCACTTAAGTTAGCAGTACTAACTTGAGTACTAGCAGTGCTAACTTGAGTGCTAGTAGGGCTAACTTGAGTGTTAGCAGTACTAACTCCATAAGCAGTATTAACTTCATTAGTACTGCTAGGGGATGACACAAAAGCCATATTCTGAGAACTTGAGCTTGAGCTTGAGCTTGCAGTTCTTTTAACCTCTTGTTCAACAATCTTGAAATTGTTGTAGAGATCATCAAAGCTCATTGTGTCTAGATCAGGTTTTAATCCTCCAGACCTACAAGTGTGTAGTCAACACAGAAGGCAGACTTCTTAAAAATTTCAAATTGAGATCTTCTTGTGAAATATTTTCACCCAAGATAGCCAGCTGACTTACAATCTTCTAAAGCCTGTTAAAAATAGAGTCAAGAGACTCTGTGCTTGGAGCACTAAAGTTCTCATACATTTGCTTCAGAAGAGTCTTCTGAGTCTTCTTTGTGGCTTCATTACCACCAAATCTTGTTTGTATAGCAGCAAACAAAGTCTTAGCATCCTTGTACTGATTAAATGTCATTAGATGTTCATTAGGAAGTGCCATCAGTAACATACTTCTTGCCTTCACATCATTCTTCTTTTGAACCTTTTCTTTAGTAGTTACAGGACCTGGTATTAGTAAAGTTGAGGTACCATCAACATTTGTTGTTGTTTGAGCTGCTGGTTTGAATGAGTTTCCATTCTCTATGACATCCCATAGAGCATAGTCTTGTACTTAAAGTTATTGCTCAATCTTAGCCTGACTTCATATCATATTCACCATGTTTGAGAATGGGCAAACTTTGCAGTAGTAGTGGTTGAGAAGTTTCTAGATCAATCTTCTTCCTGTGAGTAAAATTGGTTCTTCTTGTTAGTTTCTTCGTAGATCAAAGTTTTAGAACACAAGCTCTGGATGCCACTTGTTGATCCAACATTAAGATCCATCCTAGTTGTAAAGGTTTAAGTTACTTTTGATAGATCCAAAACAACTTTGGTAGAAATTTGGTGAATACTAAAGAGTATGCGAAAGTCTACCTTTAATATTAGAATAAAATTAATGAAACAGTAAATTCTGAACAAAGATATTACTGGAAGCTCAATATTATTAATTTTTATCAATAATAGAGTACTCTGTATAGTACTGGGGTTTACAACCTTGAAGCATATATATAATAATTGTAATATATAAAACCATCAAACCTAGGTTCTCCTTTTTATACACTAAGGAGTCCTTTACTAGATAACTAGAAATTCTTCTAATAAATTCTAATCTTATACGTATATTTCTAACTTTTTAAGATATACACTGAATAAGTCAATACAAATCACTTGACACGTCTTTATCTCTTTAGCAGTCTTAAGTTCTTTAGCAGTCTTAAGTTAGTACTGGCAGTACTAACTCCCCTACTCTATAGTATCTATGGTTTAGTACTGGCAGCTATAACTTGAGCAGTACTAACAGCAGGAAACTTGTGTAAAGACAATGCAATCATTTCGGGTCATGAGTTACCTTTCTTTAAGTTCAAAAGACCTTGATTAACCAGAGACATTGCAAGAGCTTTAGGATCTCTTTGGCAGCTTTGAACAATTGGAGTGGGCTTTGGTTGATATGGTGGGACTAAGATTTCTTGTTTGGTTTCCCACACAATGTCATTCTTCAAGAAGCTTTACATCTGATCAATGTGGTATTGATGCTCATCTCCTGAAGTGCATTGTTGTCTTAATATTTCATCAACAACTTTGTGTAGCTTTGCTTCATCAACAGTTTGTGATACTTCATCCATAAGTTCTTGCGACACTTTCTTAGTAGGAAGCTCATCATCATTTGTGGCATAAGAATCTGTCCAAAAATCAAAGTCATCTAATTGTTCTTGATTACCTGATGTTGATGGACGTGGTTCACTTCCATAATCTTAACCAGATGATGCTTCTTCCAAAACAAAGTTCATCTCAGACATTCTTCTACCTCTTTGCATATTTCCCCCTCAGATAAGCATCATTATGAGATCTTCCTGATCTCTTGTACGAATGTACAGAAGGTCTACAAAGGTTACTGGCACATTGAGTCTTTCAAATTTATACTTGAGTGCGAGCCAAATTGGTAAATCATCCTGTTGCAGCTGAGGATTATCTCTTCATTATTAGATATAATTGGTATTGTTGTTCTTGTGCAGAAGCAGGATTGGCTTAAATCGGGTGCACATGCAAAATATGATCTGACACATAGTTCCTGACGGATGAATCAACCTGAGAAGGAATATGGTTAGTAATAGCATCGTTAATCTGCGAAGAAAATATCTATTGAAGAAGATTCTCGTATTCATGCTGAAATTGGCATCTGCCAATCCTTCTTTGCCACATCTGCTTGACTCTGTTGTCTTTCTAATATAAGCCCTTGTGTAACATGTAAAGGAACTTGTGTCTTGAGAAGTTTCTTGATACGATCATCTACCATCTTGGGCAATGAGTCTATCATGATGTCTTGTAGACGTTGAGCAATTTCATTAAAATTCCTTATTGGCATGAACCTTGTCGTTAGATGTTCAAACAAGTAACCGTAGCATCCTTGTAATTCTGCAAAGAAACTCTTGTATCATTTGAAACGTCCAGGCTTGGATTTGAATAAGGCTAAGAGTCAGTTTGTAGCAGATAGCTTGGATTTTGGTAAAGATGATGATGGTGTAGAAGACGAGGGTTGTGGAGAAGTTATCGTCGATTCCTGGAGTTTCTCAGTATCTGAAGATATGAGAGTAGAATGAATCCTAGGGGATCTAATTGTTGTAGGGATGGTGTATTCCTAGTCTCCTCTACATGCTTCCCTTTTTCCCTTCTTCTTAACTCATAATCATCCTCTGCTGATTCTTCCTCCTCTTCAATAACATTTACAGGTTGTACTTCAGCAGTTTTCTCCACCTCTGCACTTTCCTTATAACTCTTGGGATCTAACATGCTGGGATCATTTAAAATATCATCATTCTTAAGGATAGAACTATCAACCTCATGTTCTTCTACATTCTCTGTTTTAGCAACAAGTTTCTCAATCTCCTCAGCCATCAAGTGCTCTTTGACGTTTTCCTTATTTTTCCTGGCTTCATCCTCTGCACGACTTTTCTGTTCTGCAAGACTTAGTTGAATTGTATCTTGTAAGATTATATCGTCAGCCTCATCAGCAGTTGGAATTGGTGTTGGTGGAGTAAGTCATGCTGATTGTCTTTGAGACATACGAAGTCTTATTATAGTAGACTTTCGTAAAGCACTTGATTCTCCTTCATCAATCTTATGGTTAGGTGTCCTAGGGGAACTAGTTGTCCTATGCGTTCTCTAGGTAGACTCACTCAGCTGTAACTGAGTCTTAGGAACATCTATTGCAAATACCACAACATACATCCTATAATTCTCTGTGAGATTCATCTCATCGGTTATCATCCAATCTGGTATCTTCATTCCAACTACATCCTTGTTCTTCCCTGAGTTGAAGATGGTTTTTACCATCTCATCATCTTCCAAATTATGATACTTGTTACGAGCTCTTCTTGAGATTTTAGGATGTAGTTCATTTAAGGACTCGACGATTAGCTTTGTGAATTCTGGGATAAGGAATCTATGTTGTGATGTTCAAGTGTGTTGTGAATCTTCCCAAAGCAAGTAAACATAATCAACGTGAATATTGTTGATAAAACTGTACAACATTTGCATGATCTGCAATGGAGGTTGATCATATCCAGTGACTCGTGTTGTCAGACATCTTGAGAAAATATTGCACAAAGTCTGCCACGGTTGTACAAGACCGGTTGTCTTAAAATTAGATGATGATCTTAATTCCAGTGTGAAACCAAGATTATTTTTGTAGAATGGAACCATCTCTGAGAACTTTAGAGCAGGGACAAATCGATCGTGATTGTTGTTAGTAGCTTGAGGTAAGTAAAATATGGATCTAAAATCATCAAGAGTCATAGTGAGCTCTTTTCTGTCAAGCATGAACTTGAGCTGATACTTTGATCCGTCTTCTTTCAAAGTATACCAGAACTGCCCCAAGTATATCCATGGTACTGATAAAGAAGCAGCAATGCGGAATCTGAGTGGATGATTTTGAAGGATATTTTCTAGGATTTTGCTTTCATTTGGACACAACGGTTTGTCAAGATCAATCTTCTTGTTGGGATCCATAAGAGCATAGCATTTGTTAGGTGGGCATAATTCATCTTGATGAACATCAGATTGTCTTTGTGGTTGTGCCATGATGATTTCTGAATGATTGATGATAAGATATTAGATAACAAACAATTTATATAACATTTTTGCCTCTTTCCTCTCTTTCTGTTTTATATGTTCTGGCAATTCTTTTTGAACATATTTTTGATCAGTTTGTTTCTCATGTGCCTATTCTTGCTTTTTCTAGCACATGCCATACGCTTTATTCGTATTTTTCTTTTGATTTTTCTTTTTGTGTGTTCTGGCAATTCTTTTTTCGAACACACTTTGGATTTTCTTTTTCGCGTATGGTTTTTGTCTCTCTTTTTGTTTAGATTATCCTCACCGGAAATTCTTTGTGAAATGATACTCTTTCAAGAATGATGAAGATAATCTTTGATTTTGAATAAGACACAATTTCAAGAAATTTAAGAGATATCATTCAATATTCTTAAAAAATTTAATGAAAGAGTACCATTTTTGACACAATACAGAAATTTGAGAACTTCTTCTTTTCAAAAACTCATTTGTGTAAAAACAACTATTTTGGATAACATAGAATCAGTCAAACTCAATTTATCAACTGAATGGTCAGTAATCCACTCACTCCTCATTCTGTTCATTACAGAAAACGGTTGAAACCGGGCATGACTTAGACCACTTAAACAATTGAGAATTGAATTATCAGACGCTAGTTATTTTGAAATGATTGATTGTTTGAATATCATACTATGTAAACAAACACATCTAATTCAACAACTGAATGGTCACTAAGTCACTCACTCCTCATTCTGTTTATTGCAGAAAACGGTCATAACCGAACATGACTTAGGGGCTGTTTCTTTTTTTTCCTGGTTGGAACAAGGTGTCTTTTTACATAATGGTGTCTATTTGAGTCTGTCCTAAATACACAAAAGTTTCTTTTTGTTTTTACTAATCAAATATTATTAAGTACTCACCAAATTTAAACATTTCTAATGGTATATTTTCATCATGAATTATCAGTTTTCTGAGTGGTTCAACGATCCTACGTTTGTATTTTATAAACAAACCCATGAAAAATAAAAAACAATAAAGTTTTCTTATAAACAAACTCATTAAAAAGATCTAATCAACATACCACATTATAGATAGTACTGCTTAAGTGATATGCATGAGATATATTAGGAATAGATATGCATGATCACTTAACGTGTTTTGTGATCCCATCAGGGTTTCCTTGGTGTATAAAAGGAACCCTACGGCACTAGTTAGATATACAAGTTTCACAAATATTCATAGTAATCTGTAACCTAGCATATTAATAGCAATCAAAGTTCTGTTTTATTTATTATTCTTCTTAGCAGTATAGTAGTTTTCGGCATAATCTTATATTTATTCATAGTCATTGTTTCTCTTGTAGTTAGTTTGGATCTATTCAGATTAGCTACCATCATTAACAGGCTAGAAAGATCTATTCAGACTGGGATCAACAAGTGGTATTAGAGCTTGTTGAGAAACTCTGAGTAAGAAGAATCAAAACAGATCTGTTATAAACCTTTACCTTTCAGATCTATTTAATGGCAAGAGAAGATGAATTTCATGATGATAACACAACACCACCACCACCACCACCAGTTATACCTACACAACAAGCCCCTCACACTCTGTCAACTATTAAACTCCTTATTCTGAAGAAAGGTGAGTATGACATATAGGCCATGAAAATAGAACATTACTGGAGCTACCGATTATCCTATATGGAAGTCATACAAAGGGAAATGGTCTTGTCAAGTCTCAACAGATACAAATGGACAAATAAAGGTTTTGCCTCCTAAAACTGATGAAGAGATTTTGGCTAGAGAAAGCAGAAAGAATGCAGACCACCTTACTTATGGCTATACCAGAAGACCCATTTAGAAAAAGTTTCACCAAAATGAGATGTTGCTAAGAAATGTGGGAAGCTATCAAAACATATTTGGTGGCATGATGGAATCTAAGAAGAAGCAGACAATAATTCTCAATCAACAATTTGAAAGCTTTTCTGTATCCAACTCAGAAGGATTGCACAAAGGTTATGACAGGTTTTAGAGTCTTCTGAGTCAACTTGAGATTCATGGTTCAGGTGTCTCCACTTAAGATGCCAATCAAAAGTTTCTTAGGTCTTTACCTTCTTCCTGGTCCCCACGTATCTTGATAATTTGGGGGGGGGATGGGGGGGGGGGGGGGGGGGGGGGGGGGGGGGGGGAGGGGGGGGGGGGGGGGGGGGGGGGGCGTGGGGGGGGGGGTGGACCAAGCTAGGAGTAGATAATCTTAGTTTTGATGATCTCTATAACAATCTTAGAGTCTTTGAGTATGATAAAAGGCTCTACTGCATCATCTTCCAGCACGCACAGAATGTGGCATTTGTTTCTTCTGAAAGCACGAACAGTACTAATGATGTTAGTACTGCTTATGATGTTTCTACTTCTTTTGGTCCTAACTCACAAAAGGAAGGATCTTCATCATACACTGATGAACTCAAGTACTCTTTCTTTGCTAATCAATCAAGTGGTCCAAAATTGGATCATGAAGATCTTGAACAAGTTGATGAGTTTGATTTAGAAGATATGGACTTGAAATGGCAAGTGGCCATGATTTCCATAAGATTGAAGAGGTTTTACCAAGATAGACAAGGATGTGGCTGCAGTTTGATGCAAGGAACCAGTGGCTTTGACTAGACCAAGTTGAGTGCTTCAATGTCATAACTAGGGCACTTTGCTAGGAGTGCAGATCAAAAGGAAAATCAGAAGTAGAGAGAGATGCCAGGGTACACTAGATATAAAGCAAAAGACAAATGGAGGAGCCTGGAAAACAGGAGAACCCTTAAGCTTTGGTAACTCTATGGAGATGGGTTGTGTTGATTGTATTGGTCATACAGAGGTAAGCAAAAGAAACTTTGCTTTGTGGCTTACAGCAATTCAGGCTCAGACATTGTGTAACATCTTGTTTCAAAAAGAATGTGTGGAATCATACGCTAAACTTAAAAATTATATGATGAACAGAGAGAACAACTTGGTGATGCTAATATAGAAATAAAAGGCTATACACTAGCTTTAGTAAAGGTAGAAGCTCAATTAGTTTGTCATCAGAAAAATCAATTAGCTTATGAAGAAAAAATTAGGTTTATGAAAATTGATTTAGATGATAAAACTGATGTGCTCACATATCATAAGAAACTATTGGCATAAGTTGTAAAAGAAAAAGAAGAATTAAAAACCAAACTTGAGAATTTTCAAAGTTCTTCTAAAGGCCTTAGTAAACTGCTAGATAGTCAGATGAGTACTCGGGACAAATCTAGGCTTGGGTATGGAAATCAAATACATAAAGGTGTCTTAAGTTATGAAAAAGAAGTTCTTGAAAGTGTATTTGACAGTAGGTCAAGTGATGTAGAAGATAGTCATGTGTATGATAGATTTGCAAAAGTTGAAGGAATGCATGTAGTTTCCCCTCCAATGACAGGAAACTACATGCCTCCTAAATCTGATTTTGGAATAGATAAGTCAAATTTTACATATGGTCCAAAACAGTCTAAAACTAGTGAATCTGATGCTAAGACTAGTGATTTTAACTCTTGTAAAACCAATTCTAGTGTAGAAATACTTGAATCTGTGCCTGAACCAGTTGTAGTTGAACCCAAAGTTGTTAGTCAACCAAAAGTTTGGTCTGATGCTCCTATCATTGAGGAGTATGAGTCAGATAGTGATGATGAATATGTGATTAAACCTTTAAAAGAACAGGAAAAACCTAGTTTTTCTTTTGTTAATACTGTTAAGCATGTAAAAACTCATAGGGAAACTGTTAAAGAACAAAACACATGTAGTCCCAGTCCTAAAGTTGACAAGAGAGACTGGAATGGTTCAATATCCAAAAGGCTAGATTTGGGATATAGATTTACTAAAAAGGCATGTTTTGTATGTGGCAGTTTTAGCCATCTTCTTAGAGATTGTGACTTTCATGAGAAAAGAATGGCTAAACAGGTTGAATTGAACAACAAGAAGGGTAAGAGGTTACTGGGTCAGGGGAGAATAGACATGTATTGAACAATTACAAAGAGATTGAATCACCAAAATAAGTTTGTTCCAAAAGCAATACTAACTAAAACTGGCATATTTCCAGTTAATACTGCTAGACAAAATCCTTCTAGTCAAGCAGCAGAAACTAGTACTGCTAGAAAAGTTAATACTGCTAGACCCATTGTGAATGAAATCAGACAAAAAATAACTTTTATAAATCTTATTCACCTATTAGAAGGCCATTTAATAAATCAATAGCACCAAAAGCAAATTTTACAAATCATAAAGTAAATACTGCTGGGGACAAAACAGTTAGTGTTGTTAGGGGCTATAGGGAAACTGCTATTAAGGCCTCAGCAGGTTGTAATTGAAGACCCAAAAGACACTATTGGAACAAAGTCTCCAAATACAATAGTGGATCAAAAATCTAATAAAAATGTTAATTTTAAAGATCCACTAGGCAGACCCAAGTCAGCAATGGCTTGGGTCCCTAAGAGAAACTAATTTCTCTTATTTGATGTGCACGGTGATCTACAAAAAGCTTTAAAGAACAAAGGAATTGTTGATAGTGGATGTTTCAGGCACATGACTGGGAATAAAGCCTACCTTGTTGAATATCAAGACTATAATGGTGGCCCTGTTGCTTTTGGAGGTAGTAAAGGTTATATATCTGGTAAAGGAAAAATAAAAACTGGAAAGTTAGATTTTGAGGATGTGTGCTTTGTGAAAGAACTACAGCATTTTAATCTCTTTTCTGTGTCACAGATGTGTGACAAGAAGAACAAGGTTCTCTTCACAGACACTGAATGTCTTGTGTTGTCCCCTGACTTTAAGTTGCCTGATGAAAATCAAGTATTACTTAGAGTCCCCAGACAAAACAATATGTACAGTTTCAACCTAGAGAACATTGTTCCTACTGGAGGTTTAGCTTGTTTGATTGCAAAGGCCACAGTTGATGAATCTAACAAATGGCATAGGAGGTTGGGTCATGTTAACTTTAAAAACTTAAACAAACTTGTGAAGGGAAACCTTGTAAGAGGTTTACCTTCAAAGATTTTTCAAAATGACCACACCTGTGTTGCTTGTCAGAAAGGAAAGCAACACAAAGCCTCCTGTAAGGCCAAATTAGTGAGCTCTATTAGTCAGCCCTTACAGCTTTTACATATGGACTTATTTGGACCCACATCTGTAAGGAGCATAAACCATAAGACTTATTGCCTTGTTATCACTGATGATTTTAGCAGGTTTAGTTGGGTGTTCTTTTTAAGAACTAAGGATGAAACTAGTGGAATCCTTAAGGACTTTATAAGACAAATTGAGAACCAATGAAATCAAAAGGTTAAAACTATTAGATCTGAACAAGGACATTATTGAATTATGTGGCTTAAAAGGGATCAAGAGGGAATACAGTAATGCTAGAACTCCACAACAAAATGGAGTTGCTGAGAGGAAGAACAAGACCCTAATTGAGGCTGCTAAAACAATGCTAGCAGATTCATTTTTACCTAACACTTTTTGGGCTGAAGCAGTTAGTACTGCTTGCTATGTCCTTAATAGGGTGTTAGTGACCAAGCCTCAAAATAAGACACCTTATGAACTTATAACTGGTAAAATACCAATCATAAGCTATATAAGACCTTTTGGGTGCCATGTGACCATCTTTGAATACATTAAACACCTAGGCAAGTTTGAGAAAAGTCTGATGAAGGGTTTTTTGTTGGGTATTCCTCTAATTAGAAGGTTTTAGGGTATTACAATTTAGAACCAGGGGGGGAAGAGGGAAGGTGAAGATAACCTGCATATAAACTTTTTAGAAAATAAACCTAATGTTGCAGGGAAATGACCTAATTGGCTGTTTGATCTTGATTATTTAACGGATTCCATGAACTATCAGCCTGTTACTGTAGAAAATAAAGCTAACAAAACTGTAGGTCCAAAAGAAGCTAATCATAGTGCAGGTACACAAGATAATATTGATGCAGGAAACTCTAAAATGGAAGCTGAACCTGCTCAAGAATACTTTGTACTGCCATTATGGTCTTCTTATACTTCAACAGTCAAGAGCTCAGAAGTAAAGAATGGAGATGAAAAGCCTAATGGGGATACTGGTCCAAAGACAAATGAGGAGCCAAAAGATCAGGAAGATCAAGCCTTTTTGGAGGAGCTTGAAAGGCTTAAAAGACAAGAAAAGGAGGCTAATGATGCAGCTGAAGCTTTTAGAAAGGAGTTTGCTCAATGTACTAAGGATTTGCTTCTTCAAGCAGGAGCTGCTAGAGCTACCAGTACTAACACAGTTAATACTGTTAGCACACCAATTAGTACTGCCAGTCCTTCAAGAGTTTTTAGTACTGGTGGACCTGATCTAACCAACAATGACCAGAATGATTCTCGAAATTCCTGCTCTTAGGATTTTATGGACAATCCAAGTGGATGGATTTTACCAATGCATTTTGAATGATGAGGGTGCAGTGGCTGACTTCACTAATTTAGAAACCACTGTGAATGTTAGTCCTATTCCCACATCAAGGATACACTCCATTCATCCTACAACTCAAATTCTTAGAGATCCAACCTCAGCAGTTCAGACAAGGAGCAAAGTGAACAAAAGTTCTGGAGCTCATGCTTTTGTTAGCTATATTCAAAAGCAGAGAAGAAATAATCACAAGGATTTCTAGCACTGTTTGTTTGCTTGCTTCCTTTCTCAGATTGAACCCAAGAAGATATCTCAAGCTCTTGAAGATAAAAGTTGGGTTGATGCTATGCAGGAAGAGCTGCTGCTATTCAAAATTTAGAAAGTTTGAATTCTGGTTGACTTGCCTTTTGGAAAGAAGGCAATTAGGACAAAATGGGTTTATAGGAATAAGAAGGATGAAAGAGGTGTTGTAGTTAGAAATAAGGCAAGGTTGGTTGCCCAGGGATATAGACAAGAGGAAGGGATAGACTATGATGAGGTTTTTGCTCCTGTGGCTAGGATTGAAGCCATCAGGATCTTTTTGGCCTTTGCTTCTTATATGGGATTCATAGTTTATCAAATGGATGTGAAAAGTGCGTTCTTGTATGGCACAACTGATGAGGAAGTGTATGTGTCTCAACCTCCATGTTTTGTAGATCCTAAGTTCCCTAAAAGGGTCTACAAAGTTATAAAAGCTCTGTATGGTTTACACCAAGCTCCCAGGTATGCTACTTTATCTACTTTCTGGTTAAAGAGTGGATACAGAAGAGGAACCATTGACAAGACTCTTTTCATCAAGAAGGACAGGAATGATATCATGTTAGTGCAGGTTTATGTAGATAATATTATTTTTGGTTCTACAAAGAAGTCTTGGTGTGATGAATTTGAGGCATTAATGAAGAGCAGATTCTAGATGAGTTCAATGGGACTTCTTTCTTGGATTACAGGTCCAGCAGAAAGAAGATGGTATTTCATAAGTCAAGATAAGTATGTTGTAGAGATCCTGAAGAAGTTTAATTTTGATAGTGTGAAGACTGCCAGCACTCCAATTGAGACCCAGAAGCCCTTGATCAAGGATGTAGAAGCTGCTGATGTGGATGTACATCTTTATAGATCCATGATTGGCTCTTTAATGTACTTGACTGCTTCTAGGCCTGATATTATGTTTGCATTTCGTGCTTGTTCTAGGTTTCAGGTAACTCCAAAAACCTCACATATTCATGTTGTGAAGAGGATCTTTTGGTACCTCAAAGACAAACCCAAACCCAAACCCAAACCCAAACTGGGCCTTTGGTATCCTAGAGTGTCATCATTTGACCTGGAAGCCTATTCTGACAGTGATTATGCTGGAGCAAATCTTGACAGGAAATCCACAACAGGAGGTTGTCAATTTCTTGGCAGGAGACTTATCTCATGGCAGTGCAAGAAACAAACAATCGTGGCTACTTCTACTACAGAGGCAGAGTATGTTGCTGCTGCCAACTGCTGTGGGCAAGTATTGTGGATTCAAAATCAAATGTTAGACTATGGGTTCAATTTTATGAACACAAAGATCTACATTGATAATGAAAGCACAATCTGCATTGTAAAGAATCCAGTATTTCACTCCAAAACAAAGCATATTGAGATTAGGCACCACTTCATTAGGGATGCTTATGAGAAAAAGCTTATCCAGGTGCTTAAGATTCACACTGATGATAATGTGGCTGATCTTTTAACCAAAGCTTTTGATGTTAGCAGATTCAATTTCTTAATTGTTAACATTGGAATGATCAACCTATAGCTGCATTAGTTTAGGGGAGGCAAAATGGCAGGATGATTTCTTGTACAGTTTGTAAAATGATTATTAGTTTGCAGAAGGAGTTTAGATGATATGATGATTATTTGGGGTTCATTATGCCCTATGGAAAGAGGATTGAGAGCTACATATGGTACTAAGTTAGTTAGTGCTGCCCGTTTTGGTTAATACTGGTAGGCAAAAAGTTAGTACTGCCAGGCCAAAACTTAGTACTGCCAGGCAAACCTTAGTACTGTTAAGTTACCGTTAGAAACAGGGGAAATAGGGATGCAAAGTGTAAAATTGCGGTTTCTTCGCCACTAGGTTTACTTGAAACCTATATAAACCATTCTCAAACACATAATTTACTCACCTAATCTCTCTTCCACACTTTCATATCATAAACCCTAATCCCTTTAATCACCGACGATCATCAATTAAACCTCTATGGCTGCTCTCGTATCTTGTCCTAAGCATAATATGGTTACTTGTTTGGAGAAAACTGAATGGAATGCTCAATTCCATGAGATAGTGGACTTCCTTACACGAAGCTCAATTTACTACTCTCTCACTGTAAGTCCTACTGTCTCTACTTCCCTTATTGAACAGTTTTGGAACACTGCTGCTTCCAAAACAGTCAATGATGTTAGTTATATTAAAGCCAAAGTTGCTGGCAAGACTGTATCAATTTCTGAAGCATCTATTAGACAAGATCTTCTATTTAATGATGTGGATGGAATTGATTGTCTCACAAATCAAGAGATTTATGAAAACCTTTAATTGATGGGGTATAAGGGAGATCTTACAATTCTTACTTTTCAAAATGCTCTCTTCTGCCCATAATGGAAGTACCTAATTCATACCCTAATTCACTGCCTTAGTTCAAAAAGTACTTCTAAGGATCAATTTCCTACAAATATTGCATCTGCATTAATTTGCTTAGCTACAGATAGAAAATTTAATTTTTCTAAGATGATTTTTAAGGGTATGATTAGGAACTTGGATGCTAAGAAGCAATTCTTAATGTATCCAAGATTTGTTCAAGTGTTTTTAAATAACCAACTTTCAAACCTACCTGCCCCTTTGGATAACCTTCCAATACCAGTCCTTACCAAAAAGGTTTTCACTAATATGGCAAAGCAAGGACTACACTTTTTAGGCCATGTTACAACTTTATTTCCTAATATGTTGGCTCAAGCAGTAGTAGATGAGGGTAAAGGTTTAGCATAACCAACTGAACCCCAACCAACACCCTCTCCTACTCAACCTAGTATAGGAGACTAACCCCTTGTGACTGAATCATCATATAGACCTGACACTACCCAAGACCCTAGGGAAAACTTAGAGGGCACTAGTGGAAGTCAAGGGGATCATGTTCAGATACCCTATGAGAGTCCTCTTTCAGGTGGTCACACATCTGACAGGGCTGAGGGTGGCTTGAACCTAGATGGGTTACTTGTTATTTGCACTAACTTGTCAAACAGGGTTCTTGCTTTGGAAAATTCTAAGGATGCTCAGGCTGCAGAGATTCTTAACTTGAAGACTAGAATCAAGAAGCTGGAAAAGAAGTGTAAGCCCAGCATCTCCCACCACAGAGCATGGTTAAGGAGTGTGTCTAGGTTGTCAAGGATGAAAAAGTTGGATAAGAAGGAGTCTGTATCCAAACAGGGGAGGAAAAATACCTAATCAGGACCTAAGTTCATACTGCTAGGCCAGAAATTGATACTACTAGGCCAGAAGTTCATACTGCTAATGCACCAGTTAGTACTGTTGGTGTAACTATTAGTATTGCTGATCCTGAAGTTAGTGTTGTTGAGC
>BQNB010079793.1:0-26358 GCA_026074375.1 Tanacetum coccineum | reverse complement strand
CGTCGTTAGTATATGGGTTGTCTGCTACTCCAACTCCCAAGTGGGAGCTGTTGGATTATGGTAGTTGGATACGCACCTATACGACTAGAAATGTGTGAGCCTATTGGGGGCACACACGTTAAGACACGAAGAGTACGTTTATTATGTATTTGATATATATAACTCGTTTATATTTATTAAATATATAATATGTTTCATGAAATATATTTAAACGGTCGTTAGTTTCCGTTAGACGCTTAACTAACTTTAAATATCCGTTAAATAAAAATAAAGAGAAGGGCTTATAATGTCGAAATAGTAACCCTTGTCCTCCTCCCAAATGTGGCAGATTTTGAAGGATTCTAGAAAGGGATTTGTGTGAAAATTATAGTGATAATAATGAATGTTTGGGATAAGATGAAAGAGTTATGATAAGCTTAAATACTTGAAGTTTATCTTCAAAGTTTTAGAGTTATCTACAACCAGGGTTGAGGTGCTATATAAACATCTTATACCTCTTCTCATTTGATTCGTCTTATTCACATCTCCCACACAAATACGTACGACATATTTATTCTCTATCACAAACTTGAAGTGTTGACTTTCTTTCTTGTGTTCGGCAAACAGAAAGTAAAAGGTTATATTGTATACATTCATTCACGTATGCATTTAAAGATTGTTACATGCTTTATTTAATAAGAAAAATCGCATCCACCATCTGATCTTTTCTTTCTTGATAATTCGAATGTATATGTATATATTATTCGAATTGTTTTTAAGCTGCGACAAGACAAGGTTGTTTGTTTATTTATTCGTGGAGATCTAGACTATCATCTAGACGTACTTGTTCGACGTGTTGTGCAAGCAACCATAGATGTGGTAATTTAACCACTTTGTTTCATAATCATTTTTGTGTTAATTGTATGCACTTTACTTGATCCATATCCGCTGCGTACTCGTAGTAGTTAAATGGTTAACAGTTATTTAAATTCCAACAGTGGCATCATGATCCAACTCGTTTGGTGTTTTATGAGTTACACACATATTAAACACGCTAGGGCTGCATGAAATCTGATTTATTTATTGTTTTATTGCAAAATTATGGCAACGACATGCAATCCTTGCCATAAATAATGAATAAACACCTAAAATCAATTGCAATCCTACTTGAAGAATATATTAAAATTAAAAGTTAATTAAGTTGCCATGTTATTCTATTCTTGATTCATCTCTGCTGTAAGACTCATGCAATCATGTTATATGATGGATGTGGCGATCTAGGCAATTTACCAGAAAACCTAGTGAGAGTCTTATGGTTCTCCAATTAGGGAAGACTCTTTTGAGAACTCGAGGCATTATATGATTACTGCTTTCTAGATAAGAGTTTGTCTTCAATTTTACTTCAATTTTCTATCTGTTTTAATTGCTTATATGTGATATGCCATATGATGCTTAATATTTGCAAATAGATTTTATGAAACTCTAAATAAAACGGACTTATACTTATAGAAAAATTTGGATTAAACATGTCTAGTATTACACACGTAAGCATACTCCTTGTGATCAGTTATGTGTTATTTGCGAAACCGGGGTTTTTGGATAAATTAATACGGACATTAAACTATGAAATTTGATTTCTTGTGAAGCTTTAGTTTTATATGCGCAGTATGGGGTTAAATTGATCTTTAATCTTCTCCCGCCCCACTACATGCTTTGGCATATGAGGGAATTATTGGAATTACTTGTGTCTTCGGACGCATGTAAGAGTACAATATAGGGTTTGATCAAATTTGTAATCCCACCATATTGACAACAATAAAACTAATGTTAACAAAGGGGTTTCTTAACATAAAATAGCATCATTAGTCAATTGGAAGTACGGCTCACCCATTTTTGACAAACTATAAGAGAAGTTTAAGGCGGGTGTAGCTACGGCACCCCAAAAGAAGTCAGGTTTTTAATAAGCTTCGCGCTGACCTGTTTTTCCGCTTTTTTGTGCGTCTAAAATGGAGCTATCGAGAACATTTGACATAATGATGTCTATACCAAAAAGGTTAACAAAATGTTTTTCTTAACTTGTGCTACAAGATGTTTTGCATCCTTCTTGTACACTTTTTTTGTCACATATTTTGTAAAATTTATGTGTATACCCCTATGTGAAGTTTTAGTCTATGTCAGCCAAATGAAGAACACATGTATTTGGATTGACTTCTCTGGTCAGACCTCAGGGCCTTTTCAACCCATGGCGAATTTTTTCCATTGGTCAGACCTTTGTTAATTTTCGCACGTTCTCTTTTGGTCGACTTAAATCGAGTTACCTGGTCAGACCTCGGACCCGAGGCATAAGATGAGACAAAACATGTACATGACCTTACTATATGAGTTACTAAAGTCATGTGTCTCATAAATCTAAGAGTTGCATTAACCATGCAATTAACACTCGTCGCTTACCTCTTGCCCCATTTCTTTATACACTGGTCAGACCTCTAGTAATAAGTGGGAGGACAAGTTGGGTCTTAGTCTTATTAGAAATTAATTGGGTAGTTAAATCTTTTAAGAATTTAATTATCCAAAATACTAAAATTGAACTTTCTATGCTCTATTGTGTTATTGCAACATAATTCGTAAACGGACGTTTGTTTTCTCTTAGAATACAAACATAGTCTCTTTTCTGGCAAAAAGAGTGAGACTTACTCCTATCTCTTCTCATTGGTTGACAAGAATAAGATAGGGTTATAATTGAAGTTTTTCCTCAATTATATTTAAACTCACTTTCAATCTTTCATTACCCTTTTTCGGTTCTGAAATCTTTGAAAGATAAAATATTTGTGTAACTAGAGAACATTGTGTCTATAGCTACCAAATAATGACATCTTGCACTTGTCACGATGTATGAGTTTAACCGCAATGAGTAAAGAAAATTGCTAGCAGGTCTTCTAGGTAAATTTTCTTGGACTCGATTCATTCCTTATAGTGCTAAACACCCTTGTGGTTAGACAGACAGATTAAGGAGGAAATGCATGCTAAATATTCAAGTTAATGAATACATGATGGCTAGTCCCTCATCTACATAAGTAGAACTTCATATACTCTGTACAATACCTAAGTACATTGCTACTTGTAGGCATTCTAAGAGAGTAGGAAAGTAAATAAATCGCTATTTGCTTTCTACTGGTGATGTAACACTTACAATGTTGACAAATCCAGTGGGAGCCTTGCGTTTTATTACTGAAAAGACAGTCATGTAATGTTGTCAAATTCAGTGGGAGCTACAAGATTCATTTCTTTGTGAGTTGCCCATATTATTTCTAGCTTGCTTTGAAATAATATATTACTTTCCGAATATGAACAACCATTGTCTAAAGGAAGATTGCATTTTATTTTATAGGATAACTACTTGTTGCTTTCCTGAAACGTTATCTATAGAATAATAATCCACGATTCCTTATTCAACATTATGGTTTGAAATCTACTTGTAATATCTATGACACTATCATATTGTTTAAACAATCGAACGCTTGTCGTATGGTTTGTCTACTTTAAATAATGTTGTCCCGTACACAAGTGGGAGAAATCTTAAGTGTGTGCAAGGAACAACATATAACAATATGATTATTAGTTTCTCTTGACCGCAAGGTAAGAATTAATAAATCTACTAGGACTTAAACACACAAGAGGTTTGTTGCCCTGTTACATTTAAGTGTCAAGATATATTATAAAGCTACTTCAGTACATTGACTACATGTTTTAGTCAAAATAATTATGGTTAATTATATAATCATGATTATGAAGTATGAAATTAACTTAAAATTACTACCGAACTCAAGATTTTGCATTCATAATTACTTTAGTTAGAATAATTATGTTCTTGTTAAGACATAATTATAAATCCTTGAATTTATCAATGACTGATAACATAAAGTAAGTAGTAAATTGTTGTGTCTTCTTGTTAACACATTAACATGATGTCCTTGAATTATTCGTTGACTTGTAACGTATAACTTGACATGTTCTATTTTCTTGAAACACATGAACATAGAGTTAACATAAGGTCCTTGAATTATTCAAAGACATATAATGTATTTGACATGTTTTGTTTTCTTGTAAACACATGATCAAAGAATTCTTGAACTGTTCTGTCTTCTTGTGAACACATGAACATGGAGTTAATGTACTTATTCAAGAAATATACATTATAGCATGCACTTGGTTGTAAAATACTGTGTATTCAATTTGGCTCGACCCAATTGACAAGTATTTGATCCATAGAGAATTAAGTTATCTAAGGAATTCTGATGGAGTCTCACAATTCCAATACTCATAGAATACCACACTATCATGGTATGTCTAATGTGTTGAAACAAACTATATTCATATTGTTTGATTTCAGATAACTTTAATTGCTCTACCTCCAAAATCGATCAAGGTTAGAAATTTGCGTGTGTCATGGATACACTCAATATAGTTCAAACCTAGAAGGTATTCAAGACATTATCTATTTATGGATTGGGATGAATCCCATTATGTCTTGATTTAAGTTCTGAAATTTGTTAATATCTTATGAAGCATATTATTAACAAGCTAGAGATGAGAACTGTAAAATGTATTTTGTTGTCCCAATTAAGAACAATTTATTGTTGCTTAAATACTTAGTTTTTAGAGAAGTATCTCTTCTTACAAAAGTAAGTGGGAGCATCTATAGATCTTGAAGGTATTCAAGAACAAATACATAACCTTCTGAATTCACTTGCTGATGTCATACTAAGGTTTAGCATGAAAATGTCGAACCAAAGTATAATGTAACTCTCATTCATAAATCCGTAAGGATGCCTCATCAATAGAGTGATATTTTTATATCAATGCTGAGGAATATTAGTTAAAGGGTCATAATTAACCTGCTAACTAATAAGATGAATTATCACATCTTGGATCTGATAAATATCTTAGAAATATGAATGATAAGATGTAGTCCTTAAAAGACAATCAATGTTTTGAGATTGATTGGTCTTTCACCAAACAGTAAAATGTGAGGTGAGAATGAGTTTCTTTTGAAGGAAGGCTCATAAGGACAAGATTGTATACATATTAATGCCTGACTGATGACAAGAGTTTTTAATCTTACTCAAGCAATTGACTATGATTAAATCTTTCTTTTCTACACGCATTAATTATATAAAGATAATTAATTGTCATACATATTTTCTTAAAATATGAAAAATTAAGGATCATAACTCTTTCCTTAATGATTACCTTGCGAGGATGATGTGTAATCAAAAGGGTTATGAGTCTATATTTGTTTTATGACAATTAAGTTTTATAACTCTTTTTTTATGATTACCTTTTGCGAAGACAGTGTGTAATCAAAAAGTTACGAGTTTGAAATAATCTTTATAAAGTATACAAGCTAATAGAATCCAAGTGTGGATTAAATCATGCATCTAGGAGCTGAGATATTAAATTTTATCACAATATGATTTTGATTATATTAAGATAACTCCTGAGTACACCTGACATCAAGTGGGAGCACTATGTTTTTTCTTAAAATTCATATGTTGTGTAATATATTAAAAGTATCATTCCATCTAAGATAGATGTTAATCCTTAAGGTTGGAATGAAACTTCACTTGGGAATTTAGGAAATATAACAAACGCCTTTGGAATAAATGTTTATTGTAATAGACATATGCGGAAATTAAGTCCAACACAATGCAACACATCATTGAAGCAAGTCTTAAATGATATATTTCACTTGAGATAATTTAATACATGGATATAAACCTTGTGTTTTTAACGAAGGATTCATCATGTATGTATTATATTGTGTATGAGACAGGTAGTTACTTTTGCACAAGAGCAAGATGAGCTAACACTAACAACAGTATCTAATTGAGAGTGATTTAGATGAATGTTAAAACAAATGTTTACGAATTATATAAGGCATAATGTTGTTTGTGTATAACTAATGCTAGAGAATAATCAATTCTAGTTTAAGTTGGATTTCATCATTTATGATAAATCTGCTAACTAGATATGCTCAGCTAAGAGCATTGTTGCACTACACATTAAAGAATGAGAATACTTTATATTTTAAGAAACTGTAAAGATAACTGTCTAAGATAGGTATGTTGTTGACTTCAAATACCCCATTAAAGGTACTGTCACATTTCCATACTATGATACTTGCAATAGTATGCAAATATACATACGACACTCATCATATCATTCACATCCTTTACAAATTTGTGAATTTAAAATAAGTATTCGGAAAGTTTACTCAGATAACTATTTAGCTGTCTTGTAAAGAAATAGTTGAGAATGTTGTAAACATTGGACTTCAACTTGCTAATTAGTTTCATGCATATCTTTTTTTAGTATTTAGATAATTGGGATGTAAGACAATTTTTACTTTCTGATGAATAAAGATATGTGGTATTTGTTATTCATACATATAAAAATTGTTATCCTATATTTGCATGTTTAATCCTTGAATGATTTTATCATTCTAAATATGTCCATTGTCGGTTAACATTATGGGAATAATTGTTACATAAGGCAAATGTGAGTGTTGGTTATATTCTTTGAATATACGGATTGTTCCCGCCAAACTCATGTGTATTCACAAGGGATGCATATTGGATACCCCTACCTTCGAATATTTACTTTTGGATCCTCGTCATGAGTAAGATATCAAAAATGGTTAAATAAGTCATCCTTAGACTTGAGATACAAACAAGTTTTGCATGTGTGGATATCACTTTTTGATTATAAGTCAAACGCTAACCTGAAAATGGTAGTTATAAAGGCTATTCTTGGAAGTGATGTGAAGCAGCATCCACAACACTTGTAGTCAATAAAGAATGTGTTCCTCCAATTGTTTAATTGTAGAATGACACCATGGGTCCTCTCCAGAATTAATCAGATAATTATTTGGCCAAACCCAAAGGGCAATTCAAGATGATTCTTGATTACATATGGTATATCTGAATTATTTCTATAACGAGAAACATAATGCTGAACTATATGGAAGGTATCTAAAACAAATGGATGATAATAAAAGCAAGAAATAAACTAACCATTATAAGCTGAGATAGTTCCTGAAACTTTATCTCAAGTATTTCTAATTTAAAGGTAATTATGTGTGTTTGCTAGACGTTGCCAATTATCAGTATATCTGCAGCCTGCTACTCCGACTCCCAAGTGGGAGCTGTTGGAATATGTTAGTCGGTTCCGCAAGTTATACGTTAGAAATACGTGAGCCTATTGGGGGCACACGCGTTAAACACTTAGAGTATGTTTTACTTCACGATAAGTATTTAAATAATCGTTATTACCGTTACTTGTATAACTAGTGTAACGAATATTTAAATATAAAACCAAGAGACTAAACTGGACAAAACCCGAACCACAAGGGAGCCCCTTGTTGGCCGATCCCTGGAGGGTTCCAGAAGGGGGTGTTTGTTCGGTTTAAGGAAAAGGAAAAAGGAAGGAGAAAAGATTTGTGATATATATGGAAAAGATACCTATCTTGTTCCAAAAGCTTTAGGGTTGGGTGCCTATATAAACCCCCACCCTAAACCTCATTATTCACTCATTCATCACAAATCAAAACCCTAAATTGGTTCCTCTCCCTCTCCTTTATTCGACTGAAACCCTAACAAGGGTTTTCGGTTTTGGCCTTTCCCCTCCAACCGAATTTCAATCAAGATCCCTTTTAGGGTTCTTGATTTTGTTTATCCTCCTTGTTGACGATTCAAGATCTACACACGAAGGTGTTTGTTTGGTGTTCTCCTAGCTCGACGATACACAAAACTCAATTAAGGGTTTTCGGTTTTGGTTAATTAAACCCTAACCGAATTTAACCCTAAATTGATTTTCGGTTTTGGTTTTAAAACCCTAACCAAATTCGGTTCTAGGTTTTTCGGTGGAAACCCTAATTAGGGTTTATTTGGTTTTCGATTGCAAGGCTCACAAGGGTGTGTTTGGTAATCGGTATAAACACGTGGTGTTTGGTTCGTGAAGGTAGACTAGCAATCGACTCATACTTGGTTGACGTGTTTGTGTGAGCAACCGTAGAGGCAGTAATTTAACTGCTATTCGTTTTCAGGATCTAAAGCTTAAAGGTTAGTTTACTTCCCTTTTATTATGTGTTAATCTTTGTGCTAAAACTAGATCCATTCCGCTGCGTACTCGTAGCTAAACTGGTTACCCAGTTTGTTAAATCCCTACAGTGGCATCACGAGTCAACTCGTTTTGGCATTAGGGTTACACTATTAAATTATATTATGTCTTGAATTGTACACGCCTAGATTTAATTCACATGCTTGATCTGCTGCGTTTGATATTTTATTTATTGTTTTCTTGCAAATATGGCAAAGATTATGCAAATCCTTGCCATAATTAAATAAAATTAGTTATTTGTTATAAACTTATTATGATGATATATACTATATATATCTAACTAGAAAAATATATATATATGACTATATATATATATATATATATATATATATATATATATATATATATATATCACATATTTAAGGTTTATGAAGGATATTTATGCAATTATAAGTTTAAATTTGATATATATGCAATTTTTGAGCTTTAAAGAGGATATATGTGCAATTATAAGTTTAAGTTGAATGTATATGCAATTTTGAGATTTTGTAGAAATATATATGCAATTCCCCCTAAATCTTTTAAAATTATTTTTAGGATAACCATTAGCATTAACATCTGAGTAACATTTGTAAAACTTGTTTCTACTAGTTTTTTATTAAAAAATCAAAAACATGGTAGTCCCTTCTCAAACATAATTTATATTTTCAAACGATAAATGGTGGGCTTACATACTTAAAGAGTATATATATAATTAAAGATGCATGTATACCATGCATGTATGAGTAGTTTACGTACCTATAAGGAGTACATATATATAATATATATGTGTTATGCATGTATGAAGAGTAAACATAGTACATAAAAGAAATAGAGAGATCACATGGGCCAGCTATTTAAATAAAAGAACTTCTAGAAACTTTATCACTTGCTAAGTTGCTTAAATGAGATAAAGGAAATGAGTTAGCACATTAAATGAATCACGTGATGGTATAATATATTCGACTGCAAGATTCTTATCTTATAAACAAATTGAAGCCTTCACTCCCCTATAAATAGGAAGTTGGTAAGTCATCGAAACACACACCAAATACAATTAACTATCTCTCTCTCTCTCTCTTCATATACTTCTCTCTAAACCATATTTATTTTACTAGTAACCTCATCTGACTTGAGCGTCGGAGTCTAATACGGGAAGCAAGTCACGATTTACTCCTAATGTTATCTTTCTATTGTTTGATTGATACAGATAAACAGGTCGCTCAACATTTGGCAATTAGCACCCTCACCCCGAACCTGTGGATCAACGTATCATTAATTGGCGCCATCTGTAGGACCCGAACATAAATCCATACAAAGCCCATGACCTATGGCGGAAGAAAACCCGTTCACCATACCGATAGACGCCTTTGGAGATAGACCCAATAGGTTCGATCCCAAAGAACCACTGGTGGACCCGAACATATCCAAACCCACTCCCAAAAATCATACCCGTGATCATACTCCAGAAAATGCATCTGAAAACGCCTCTGGAGATCTTGTCATGCAGTTCGTAGTTCAGAACTTTGAAAAAATCAGTGCTATGTATTCAACATTTTTGTCAAAAAGAAAAGAAGTCAATCCCACGTCGATAATCGAAAACGATGATCACCCCATCCTGGAGCCATGTCAGTCAGACTCCGGAGGCCAGCCTGAAGAAGCTATTCAACAAACACCCAGGGATGCTACCTTAGCTGGTAAACCAGCTAAAAAGAATCGGGTCATGACCAAAAACCTGGATAGGCCCTCAAAATACAACATGGGAACAACGTTGATTTCTATAAAGAACCTTTCACATTCGTAGAAACTAAAAAAAACATACGTGATTTAGTGGCGTCGCCTTTCACAGCTCGAATAAGAGATTATGACATGCCGGACGGGCTCAAGGTACCAACGAACCTGAATACATACGATGGTACATCCGACCCCGATGATCACCTCACAATATTCATGGGTACCATGGATGTTCATAAGCTTCCTGAACCTGCATGGTGTCGTTTCTTTCACATTAACCTATGTGGAGCTGCTAGATTTTGGTACGACAACCAACCATCCGGAAGTATAAATAGCTTTTACAAGCTAAAAGACGAATTTCAAACAAATTTCTTACAGCAGAGAAGGTTCCAAAAAACTCAAACAGAAATTTAAGGGATCCGACAACTCTCAAAAAAATCACTCAGGGACTACCTAAGCAGATTTGGGAAAAAAACCCTACACACGACTGATCGCTCGGATGGAATGATGACGGGAGCTTTCATCAGCGAATTACGCCTAGGTTGGCTCTTCAAGGACCTGATTGCTCGACCACCTAAATCCATGGAAGATTTATTCACACAGGCACACAACTTCATAAAAGTTGATGAAGCAAATATGGAGAACCGGTTGCGTAACTCAAGATGCGGTGACAACAGACGCGGCCAAAGTTATCGAGACACCTCAAGAAGACCAAGAGACAGACATATCACTCGTCTTAACAGAAGACTCAGCGAGTACTCCAACATACACATACCTACTTTTAAGCCTCTACTAAAATCACTTGCTGAGATATATGTAACGTCTAAAGGAAGGTCCTTTCTCTGACCTCCATCACGAATGCTCGCTCTTGCCCACCGCAGGGATCGCACAAGGTACTATGAGTTTCATAATGACCACGGATACGACATAAATGATTGTGTTGACTTACGAAAAGACATTGACATGTGTGTTAGAAATAGTCGGCTATGCCATCTTGCAAGAGGTGTGAAAGCTCAGAACATAACTCCTTCCAGTACCACCAAAAAATGGAAGGATCAAGCTGAGTGGAAGCAAAGAATTACGGAGACGAAGTCAATAAACGAAGTTCTTATGACTGATGGAAAATGGTCCCATCCTTGCCACTAATCAAGGACGTCTTAACCAAGTACCAGCATTGCATTCTCAAATGATGACCCGATCCCGGAACACTATCATGGTGACAACCCGCTCATCATTAAAGCCAACATTAGAGGATGTATGATACACCGCATCTACGTGGACGGAGGAAGTTCAACAGAAATAATGTATGAACATTGTTTCCAGCAACTGAGCAATGAGGCAAGGGCGTCAATCCGAGCACTGACATCACCGTTAGTAGGTTTTGCAGGCCAGGTATTATGGCCACTCGGAATTATAACTGCCCCTCTCACCCTTTCTATTACAACGGGAAAGGCAATAAAATGATCATGACGGATTTCATGATTGTTCGAGCTCCATCGCCTTACAACGTGATACTTGGTCGGCCAGGAATGAGGCAGGCGTAATTGCTTCTACAGTCCACTTGCTTATAAAATTCCCAATCCAATCAGGTGTCGCCATCGTCCGCGGAGACATGCTTCGTAAAATTGAGTGTGTCCAAATCTCTCATAAAAGGGTACGTGAATCTGATGCAGAGGCCATCTCGGAGACACAAGAAGGACATGCTGAAAAAGTAAATGTGGTGATAAACGCCTCATACCAGGATCAACCAGTTGCAATCGGCGGTAATTTATCACCCCAGTCCAAAGAAGAACTACGATGAATCTTGAGTGAAAATCTGGATGTTTTTGCATGGTCTCCCTCTGACATGACTGGGATACCAAGGGAGTTCGCTGAACATAAGTTAAACATATACCCCCGCACTTTCCCTATTCGACAAAAAAAACAGGTGTTGGCAAAGGAGCGCAATGAAGCAATCATGTCACACCCCGCTAAAGCTGAAACACGAGGCGTAACACGATAGGCATCGTCACAACACATTGATGTTACAATAGAGAATATCTAAAATGCAATAAAATTAAATAAATCAAAATGTTATGACGACACCTGACACAAGAGGGGACTTGTATCGAGTTTAATCGTAACCACAACAATACATAGTCATATAAACAAAAATTTGAAATAACAAATTATCAAATACGAAAGTATATCAAGTATGAAATGTAAATGATAACTAGTAAGTCTTTGATGCAGGGATCCTAAAGTCTCACTAGCCAAGCAGTCTCAACCTTTTAAGCTTCTCTAACTTCACCTGAAAATGGATACTCTCAAGTGTCAACATTACGTTGGTGAGGTCGTAGGTTTGAACTTAAAACGAAAAATAAGATGTGAACATATAAATCAATGGACAATTATTAGGTTATAAGCATGCATCATGAATCTCCAAATCAATCTCATGTCACCATACGGGTAGGCGTTACCCTGATCTCAAAATCCATACACAATATGGGTAGGTGTTACCCCCGATCCCATCACATCACAATACGGGTAGGCGTTACCCCCGATCCTATCACATCACAATACGGGTAGGCGTTACCCACGATCCTATCACAAGCTAGTATAGCAATCACATATCATCAATATGAGTTACATAGTTTGGCTGGAATGGCACAACAACTCATACGTTCCCGTATTCACAAATGTACCTCACAAATTTACATACATGATTGTACCACCCAAATAGCAATATAACCATGTCCAAATTAAAAGTAAAATAAAACCATTTAATCACAGCAAGAAAACATTTCAAAACCAATTTTGTATCCATTTTCACCCCAATAAAACATTTAAAAAGGTGCTACGAGAAACTCACCTCAAAGCTTTCACGCACGCACAAAAATCCAAGCAACAATCAAAAACTTTCTTACGTGAAAACACACGATCTTTCTTCTTAAAATTCCTTCAAAAATTTTTGATGGTGTCTTGTCCTTTGTGGGGATCGACCGAACCAAAACACAGGGAGGAGGAAAAGTGTTTTAGGGTTTGAGGGTTATGGGTATATATAAGGTTAAATAAAATTTGTTTCCTTATAGGATTAGGATAAGTATCGTATTTAAAAAAAATCCTTTTCCCTTTTTCTTTATATATGGTCGGCCCCCATATACTATATTTATATTTTTTATCAAAATACTTTATATTATATATCTACTCAAAACCCTGTATTTTATTTAAAGTCTAATTACTCTTTAACTTATTTATTTGCAACCTTTAAATAAATACGCATTAACACTAAACACAAAATATTTATTTTACTAATTATTTTCCTCTAAAATATTATTATTACTCACTAGTAATAAATTACTTGATGAACCGATCACTAAATAAACTTGAATCGAAACTTAACGACGCACATACGATAACTTATTCCAACATAAATAAAGTAATTGCAACCACTAGAAATCTTCATTTTCATATGCATCATTTTCAACGAAATGAAATGACTACTTCATCCATCTTTTGCATCATTCGCTTATATATAACTCATGCATCACATACGCACTTAATGAATCACATAATCAGGTAATCAAGCTAATGCTAACGGTTAAATTGACCTGATTTGGTCACGGTTGTTACAGTATCCCCCACTTAGGAAAATTTCATCTCAAAATTTAATCGTTTCTACTACTAAAAATTTTGCTTACCCAAATAAATGTACAAATAGCAGCATAACAGCTATATGCGAAGAGAAGCATCCAAACTACATGAACCTCACCCGCCCTCGAGGAAACTCCTCAAAAACTTTAAGTTGTGTAACAACTTGATTCATAACCTAATCTCGCAACTCATCAAACAAGAATTGTCTTGAAATTAAATTATGAGTTGTTACAAAGCTCAACGTTTTTGAAGAATTGGCTCGACTTCGGGTTTACTAAAATTTTAACTTCAACCAAACCACATAAAAGCATCTAAGAGGGCATTAAGGTCTACAAGTAAACTTATGTACCGAAATTGGCCTTCTAACGAGTCTGCTAAGACTGTTAGGATGCATCAACATAGTCTTCCAATGGCACATGTAACTTTGCATTCGCCAAACACTTTTTTACTTGACACATGAAACGTATCATGTATACTACTCAGAGGCAATCTTAATCGATAGGCTACATGACTGATCCTTTCAATGATCTCAAATGGTCCTACATACCTTGGTGCTTACTTACCGTTCTTACCAAAAATGAACTACACCTTTCCAAGGTGACACTTTCAACAATACTTGATCACCTACTTCAAACTCTAAAGGTTTGCGCCTATTTTCAGCATAGCTCTTTTGACGATCTCTAGCCGCCTTGAGCCTTTCCTTAATCAGTACCACTTTATCAGTTGTCTATTGTACCAATTATGGTCCAATCAACCGACTTTCTCTAATTTTAGCCCAAAGAACTGGTGGCCTACATCTCCTTCCATATAATGCCTCAAATGGAGCACATTGAATACTCGAATGATAACTATTATTGTAGGAAAAGTCATCTAAGGAAAGATGAATATCCCAACTACCTTCAAAATCAATCACAAATGTTCTCAGCATGACTTCCAAAGTCTGAATGGTATACTCACTATATCCATCATTTTAAGGATGATAAGCCGTACTCATATCTAGCAATGTTCCCAATGCTTTCTACAACGTTTTCTAAAACCGCGAAGTAAATCTTCCATCGCGATCTGAGATGATTGACACAGGCACTCCATGCCTTGCTACTATCTCATCGATATAAAGTCTTTCCAACCTCTCCATCTTGTAATCTTCTCGTATAGCCAGAAAATAAGTTGACTTAGCCAGTCAATTATTGACTATTACCCAAATTGTATCATGCCCACTACTTGATCTCGGCAAATTAGTAATAAAATCCATGGTAATTGTAACATTTCGCAATTTCAGGTCATTTTACGACGTCATTTATTTCACTAATTTTTTTTTCTTTTCTCGTACGCGTTTACTTTTAATTTTAATAATTAAGTTAAATCGCGTAAGCTATAAATTATCATTTAGCGTAATCGGGAACCAAACAAATTAAAGTTTACGTCAAGCAAGCATCTATCCCAATTTCACTCAGGTATCTTTGGCTATTGCAACAAACCCGAAGGTCTTTGATGTTTCAGCCTTCACCTTTGATCAAGTCAGACAATCGCTAACATAGGTAGCTATACCCTTCTTCATACATGTCCACCAATACATATCTCTAAGGTTATAGTACGTCTTATCCGCTCCCGGATGTACCGAGTACCTCGATGCATGAGCCTCGTGCATAATTAATGTCCTTACACTTCCTACCAATGGAACCTAAATCCGATTCATAAAGTACAAACCACCATCTTCTTTCTTTTCTATTTGTTGGTCCAGGCCACACAGCATTTGGCGCATTCTCTACCTTGGACGCCTCACTTAAGGACCTAATATCTTATCCTTAACACCAGATTGGATAGTCATAAACATTGCTCGCACTCGTATTGGTTTCACCCATTCCTTCCTACTTAAGGCATTAGCAACTACATTTGCCTTTCCTGGATGATAGCGAATCTCATAGTCGTAGTCACTAAACAACTCAATCCATCGTCTTTGGCACATATTTAACTCCTTTTGGTCAAATATATATTGTAGACTCTTATGATCCGTGTAGATAACACTTTTTGTCGCGTACAAGTAATGCCTCCAGGTCTTAAGAGCAAAGACCACTACACCACGCTCTAAGTATTGAGTGGTATAGTTCTTCTCGTGTATCTTTAGTTGGCGTGATGCATAGGCAATCACCTTGCCTATCTGCATCAGCATACATCCAAATCCTTGATTTGACGCATCAAAATAAACTACAAAGTCGTCTGGTCCATCAGGCAATGAAAATATTAGTGCATTACATAAATTTTCCTTCACTGTATGAAAAGCCTCTTATTGCTCCGCGCCCCATTCATACTTCTGATTCTTTTGTGTCAATGAAGTAAGGTATTTGGCAATCTTAGAAAAACTCACGATGAAACGTCAATAGTATCCTGCCAATCATAAGAATGATCGTATCTCCGATGGTGTTTTAGGAGCTTTCCAATTCTTCACCGCTTCTATCTTACTAGGACCCACATGAATGCCGTTGTCGTCTACTACATGCCCAAGGAAATGTACTTCTTGTAGCCAGAATTCACACTTGGAAAACTTGGCAAACAACTTCTCCTTCTTGAGCAGCTCCCGAACCAATTTTAGATGAACCTCATGATCCTCCTTGGACTTCAAGTAGATAAAGATGTCATCAATAAAAACAAGGATAAACTTATCTAGATACAGCTTGCACACCCAGTTCATTAAGTCCATGAAAACCATTGGTGCATTGGTTAACCCAAAAGGCATAACCGTAAACTGAAAGTGTCCATACCGTGTCCTAAATGCAGTCTTTGGAATATCTACTTCGTGTACTCTTAGCTGATGATAACCGAAATGAAGATCTATCTTATATAAATAACGCGAACCGTGTAACTGGTCGAACAAGTCGTCAATCCCGGGGAGATTCTTGGTGGTCAGCTTGTTCAACTCTCGATAGTCTATGCACATTCGAAATGATCCATCCTTCTTCTTGAACAACATATGTGGAGATCGTTTAAGCCCATCTAGGATATGTTTTATAGATAATATAAATATGCAGCGGAATAATAAAGAACAGTACATTATCAAACAAGGTTTTATCATTAAATGTTTCCACCAAGCCTCAATATTATTTGATTAGAATAATACAGTTACCTATCTCTAACAGTAACAGGGATCAAGGAAAACCTTGATTACCTTGAGGCTACATCACCACTATAGACGTCTACATTGATCTAGTGTACACACACACACTCTTTTCTGGATAATAAAACTATGTGTCTATGATATCTTTATATAGAGAGATCATGACTTACAAAGGAAGTTAACATAAAGATATAAACAAGTAAATCTTTTAAACATTAAGAAATATCTTCTGTTATCTTTATCTTCTTAAGGAGATCTTCATCATTTGATATCTTTGACCAAATCTTCCATAATTCTCCACCAGCTTGTAGAATTCCAATCTGCTAGATTTAGTCCTTATGTTTCATTCTTTTATTTATGTTGTCTCATCAATTCTAGAATCCCAACAACATAGGTGCTCCCTATGGAGAGTGACTTGGTCGAATAAAATATATATCAAACAAATTCTAAGTGTTACGAACTATCGAATAGGGTAGCAAACGAATATCAAATTAAAGGCTAGAAAACATCTAAGGGATTTCACAGATGCAAATAGATGCGGATCAAATGTCATAAGAAACATTAAAAGAAAGGATAGAACATCTATACCGATAGGAAACGCAAACAAAAGAATCAACAAAGCGTACCAAGATAAAAGGAACACATATCGAATAACGATATGTATCAAGATTGATAAATAAGAAAGATAGAATTCTTATACCAATAATAGACTTTACTCGCTTGAAACAACTAAATACTGTTTTTATAAAAACCATTTTAAAACAATAAAGAAAGTCGTTAGAAATAAAAAAAATTATTTTAAATATAAAAATCGTCTTAAATATAATCTTTTATAAAATTTATTTTAAACATGGTTGTAATAAAAATCCAGAGATAGTTATTTAACGGTGTATCGCATCGTACCATTATGAATCATTTTAAACCTACTTTTCATAATAAAAATAAAATTCATCAAGCATATAAAAAATAGTTTCATATCTTATTGGTAAAGATCATTTTAAACATAGTCTTGACAGTCAACTGGTATCACATCGTTTCATAAAAATCACTGTAAACATAGTTTCATAAAAATAAAGTGACATTTACATAAAAGCGGTGTCATAACGTACTCATAAAATCATTTCAAAATAGCTTTCCCTAAACCTCATCACGATATAATTCAAAAGTTTTTTCATAATTCTTCATCAATATAAAATATGTAACTCAAACAAAGAACATCATAATACCAAAAGGGTTTGCAAAATATCAAAGAACTCTAACATAAATCTATTATTTGAAGGCGAAAGAGAGTGCAAAGAGCCATATAGTCAGGATAACAGTTAAACGAACATGTACAAGAGAAATTCATACAAAGACATTTCGAACCAAATGAAGAGCGTAAGGACTCATCCATACTAACGATCAAAAGAACAAACATAGGGAATCATTGGTACTAACATGTCACAAACATGTTACGAAAACCAAAGAATGTGTAAAAGAAGGGAGTTAACATCCGCACTACTATGTTATGAACAATTAGTGCTTGAAAGAAAAATTAGATATTTGTACCAGTAATCAATGCAAGGAAGATCCAGTGAAACGTACCAATAGCCAAAAGAAGCAGATCCGAACAACCAATACATATCAAGATGCTAAATGGAAAAGATAGAACATTCGTACTGACATGGTACGAACAAGGAATGCTACAATGAGAGTTAGATATCCGAACGAATAATCGAACAAACGAGCAACCTCAATAATCGAAACAGTAGTAACAAGAGGTATACGGAATATTCGTAAATGTTAGATAGAATGGAAACTTACTGACTACGCAACTAATCATAATACAACCGCACATAATACAACAGATTAAACTACTACCTAACAACCAAACACCAATCAATGCAATCATGGTCACAAGTTCACGTGTGTGATGCCTTTATAATTATGTTGGCCACCCATAATTATAATTGCATCCTTTCACATATGTACTTACTTCCAAGACTACACATCTCAATGACAACGCACAAATATATACATATACCACATAGTAATTCTTACACGACACCAATATAACACAAACACGATGTTCCATCAAAGCAATATTTATTTATATAAAGATAAAATCCAAAAAGACATAAAGAAAAGAAAGCCTCATAGTGTACCAAAATATGAAATATTCTGAAGAAATCACCGATAATAGAAATGTGTCAAGGTAAATGACGGGATAAGCTTATGTTGGGCCTCGCATGGGTTTGACTTTGCTTTCTCAAGAGTCACCCGTCTCCGCGGGTCAGGCCTACTACGAGCATCCGACATGAGATCTAAGTCGTCCTCTTCCTCCGACTCTTCTACATCCCTTCCTCCTTCGGTCCCTCGAGAGGATCCTTCTCAATTGACTCCTCTTCTGGATCTTCTTATATCGAGTAGCTCGTAGGTCGATATAAAACTCTTAAAAAAACAAGAAAACAAAACGCCTAGATAGCTAAACATATAGAGCCTATTATGCAGCTATATGAAGGACTCCTAGGTTATACTCTAGGTTAAACCATCTACTTCTCTATAACCAATGGCTCTGATACCAATCTGTCACACCCCGCTAAAGCGAAAACATGAGGCGTAACACGATAGGCATCGTCACAACACATTGATGTCACAATAGAGAATATCTAAAATGCAATAACTTTAAATAAATCAAAATGTTATGACGACACCTGACATAATAGGGGACTTGTATTGAGGTTAATCGTAACCATAATAATACATAGTCATATAAACGAAAATTCGAAATAACAAAGTACCAAATACGAAAGTATATCAAGTATGAAATGTAAATGATAACTAGTAAGTCTTCGATGCAGGGATCCTAAAGTCTCACTAGCCAAGCAGTCTCAACCTCTTAAGCTTCTCTAACTTCACTTAAAAATGGATACTCTCAAGTGTTAACATTACGTTGGTGAGCTCGTAGGTTTGAACTTAAAACAAATAATAAGATGTGAACATATAAATCAATGGAAAATTATAAGGTTATAAGCATGCATCATGAATCTCCAAATTTATCTCATGTCGCCACAAGGGTAGGCGTTACCCCCGATCCTAAAATTCATACATAATACAGGTATGCATTACCCCCGATCCCATCACATCACACTACCGGCAGGCGCTACCCCCGATCCCATCACAAGCTAGCATAGCAATTATGTATCATCAATATGAGTTACATAGTTTGGCAGGAATGGCACAACAACTCATACGTTCATGTATCTATAAATGTACCTCACAAATTTGCACACATAGTTGTACTACACAAATAACAATATAACCATGTCCAAATTAAAACTAAAACAAAACCATTTAATCATAGCATGAAAACATTTCAAAACCAATTTTATATCCATTTTCACCCCAATAAAACATTTAAAAAGGAGCTACGAGAAACCTACCTCAAATCTTTCACGCGCGCACAAAAATCCAAGCAACAATCAAAAAGCTTCTCACGTGAAAACACACGATCTTTCTTCTTAAAATTCCTTCAAAATTTTTTGATGGTGTCTTGTTCTTTGTGGGGATCGACCGAACCAAAACATAAGGAGGAGGAAAAGTGTTTTAGGGTTTGAGAGTTATGGGTATATATAAGGTTAAATAAAATTTGTTTCCTTTTAGGATTATGATAAGTATGGTATTTAAAAAAAATCCTTTTCCTTTTTCTTAATATATGGTCAGCCCCATATACTATATTTATATATTTTTTAATTTTTTTTATCAAAATACTTTATATTATATATCTACTCAAAACCTTGTATTTTATTTAAAGTCTAATTACTCTTTAACTTATTTATTTGCAACCTTTAAATAAATACGCGTTAACACTAAATACAAAATATTTATTTTACTAATTATTTTCCTCCAAAATATTATTATTACTCACTAGTAATTAAATTACTTAATGAACATTGATCACTAAATAAACTTGAATCGAAACTTAACAACGCACATACGATAAATTACTCCAACATAAATAAAGTAATTGCAACCACTAGAAATCTTCATTTTCATATGCATTATTTTTAACGAAATGAAATGACTACATCATCCATCTCTTGCATCATTCACTTATATATAACTCATGCATCACATACGCACCTAATGAATCACATAATCAGGTAATCAAGCTAACACTAACGGTTAAACTAACCTGATTTGGTCACGGTTGTTACAAATCACCCAGGAGGTTGCCAAGCTGGTAGGAGCACGAATACTCAAAGAAGTGTACTTCCCTTGGTGGGTTGCTAACCCAGTAATGGTCCAAAAGAATGACGACACTTGGCGCATGTGCATCGACTTCACAATCCTGTATAAGGCTTTCCCAAAAGATAGCTATCCGCTACCCGAAATAGACTAGAAGATCAAATCCTTGGATAGATTTAGATTCAAATATTTCCTGGATGCATACAAAGGGTACCATCAAATACGCACGGCAGAAGAAGACGAAGATAAAATAGCATTTCACATGGAGCATGGGACATTCTGTTATGAAAAAATGCCCTTTGGGCTTAAAAACACGGGCGCAACCTACCAGCGATTGGTAGATAAAGCCTTTTCAAGCCAACTCGGTCGAAACATTAAAATATACGTGTACGATATGATTATTAAAATATCAAAGAAACCTTCAACACCTTGCGGCACATCAATATGAAGTTGAACCCAAAGACGTGTTTGGCATCAAACAGGCCAGTTTCTAGGGTGCATGATTACAAAGCAAGGAATCGAATGTAATCCAGAGAAGGTCAAAGCTGTTATCAATATGATATCTCCTCGAACAATACGGGAGGTACAAAGCCTCAATGGGAAACTAGCCGCTTTAGGCCATTTTCTGGCTAAATCTGCTAAAAAAACATTACCGTTCTTCAAGACTTTAAAGGGGTGCATAGACAGGAAGGACTTTTGATGGATTCATGAGGCGGAAAGAGCATTTCAAGAACTCAAATTACACTTGAAGTCCTACCTGCCTTAGTTGTACCAACACCCGAATAAACATTGACGCTGTACTTAGCCGTATCTCATGAAACAATCAGCTGGGTACTCATGGCGGAAAGTAAGAATATGTAAAGGCCGGTCTACTTCGTTAGTAAAGCATTGCAGGGACCAGAGGTGAATTACCCGCTGCTCGAAAAGTTAGCCCTCACGCTCGTTCACACGGCACGTCATCTGCGCTGATACTTTTAGGCCCATACGATATGTGTACTCACTGACCAACCTATCCGCTAAATATTGCTAAAGCCATAAAACTCTGGCAGACTAGCCAAGTGGGCTATCGAGCTAGGTGAGCATGATATAATTTACAAGACTAGGCCAGCGGTTAAAGGACATGTAATCGCAGACTTCATAGCCGAGTGCCCAAATAACACTTCCTCTTTACAGATAAAATAAACATCAAAGTCCTTTTCCGAATCTCAAGATAAAATGCCAATATGGACGTTATACACAGACGGAGCTTCTGGAAGTGACAGTTCAGGAGCAGGCCTCATTTTAACCGACCTAGATAGAAAGGAAATCACCTACGCCCTTCGGTTCGGTTTCCCCACTTCTAACAATGAAGCCGAATATGAGACCCTAATCGCAGGTTTGGAGCTAACCCTTAGGTTGGAGGTCTGCCATTTGCAGGTTTTTACTGACTCGGTGCTAGTGACTAACCATGTTAAAGGAACGTACGAAGCACGGGAAGAATTAATGAAACAGTACCTGAGCAAAGTTCAAAGTTTGCAGGAAGGATTTGAAAGTTTCTCAATCACATAGGTCTCTCGCTTAGAAAATAAGCGCGCTGATGCTCTTAGTAAGTTAGCTTCTTCATCCTTTACACATCTTACCAAGAATGTTCTTGTGTAAGTCATCCCTTATAAAAGCATTAAATCCCATACAACTAACACAGTGGAAGACGCTGGAGAAACCTGGATGATCCCCATAATTGAATACCTCAAAGACGGGAGGCTACCTAAAGACCTAAACCTCGCAAAGAAAATCAGAATTAAAGCACCTCAATACTCCATGAAGCAAGGTGGTTTATACAAGAAAGGTTACTCAGTACCATGGTTATGTCCTCCAAGAAGCCTACTTTGGATCTTGCGAGGCCCATGCAGGGTCTAAAACAATCGCACAAAAGGCCACAAGGCTTGGATATTATTGGCTCATAATGTATCGTGACGTAACCCAGGTGGTCGAAGAATGCCGCAACTGCCAAGAACACGCTCATGTCACACGAAAACCACAATGTGACTTAATAAGCATCTCGAGCCCATGGGCATTTTACCAATGGGGAATCGACTTGGTTGGACTTTTTTCAGAAGCCCCAAGACGAGTAAAATTTCTGGTTGTAGCAATCGATTATTTCACAATATACCATTACTGGGAAAAACATTCTAAAATTCGTTTGGAGCAACATCGTATGCATATTTTAGATCTCAGGTGTCATTATCAATGACAACGAAAAGCAGTTTACAGAAAACCCATTCCGTGATTAGTGTAACAAACTCAAGATCAAGCAGAAGTTCACATCAGTAGCGCATCCCCAAGCAAACGGCCAAACATAGGTAATAAATAGAACCTTACTCCAAGGTCTAAAAACACGATTAGGTAAAGCAAAAGGACAATGTATGGAGGAATTGCCCAATGTATTATGGGCTCATCGTACGATGGCCAAAACAGGAAATCATTGCACACCATTCAGTCTGGTTTACGGATTTGAGGCAGTCTTACCTCCAGAGATTGGGGTTCCGACGTACCGTATCCAATCATACAAAGAAAATAAAAACAACGCGGACCTTCGACTCAACCTATAATTTCTAAAAGAACGAAGAGAGCTCGCATCCTTACGTGAAACAAAGTACAAGCACCAAATTGAATGATACTATAACTCTAAGGTCTGACATGCGTAGCTAAAGGTTGGTGACTTTATACTATGTAAGAATGAGGCAAGTCGACAAGAGGGCCACAAGAAGCTCGACCTAAACTGGGAAGGACCCTACCAAATTATCAAAGCTAAGTGCCTTAGGAAATATGTTCTTAAAGAATTGCATGGAAAATTAATACCCAGAACATGGCACATAAGTACTTTGCGCAGATTCAACTTCTAAAAAATCGACATCGTGCCTATGTTCAACGCACTTTGAAAGTGTCATGTATATAAATAATGAGCGTATCTTTGATCTTAAATAAAAAAAATTGTAATTACGATGCTTAGGTAGCATAATTAAACTTCATATCAATACCGGGAAAAACCACAATATTTCGATACAATAACTCGAACTTAACATTTTGATATATATCAAACGCGATATGATACGCATCGTTATCCCGCTACAAAAAAGGATACAAGCTTAAAAAGCACTGATTTAAATCTGGATATCTTCCCGCCAATAAAAGGGATACAACTCATACTGCCCAAGTGTATGTGTACACTAAGCGGAAAATTGCCAAAGCTATACGACGGTCTACATCAATCAAACGGCTACCATAACACATATTTATAGCAAAGCCAAAAAGCAATTCATATACCTTATGCCTATAAAATATTACCTCTACTTTAGTTATCATATAGTCACAATACTATGTTCTTACTACATGCATATCTTACCAGGTATATCATATACATACATACTCACATTTTTTGAATAGATATACATTTTTATATTATCCTAGACAAAGCAACATATTGGAGCCAAAAGTTACACCAACAATATGTTTTCACATACAAGAATAATTATCAAATACAAGTAATAATATACTAACAAGAGTTTTACATGAAGTCATCTCCTTCCTTTGTGAAAAAAGAAACTCAGTTTTAATTAAACCACAACACCAATCTTCAAACAAACAACTCATACATTAAAACTATTTTACAAAGATATATCATACACGAAACGAAAAATGATATATATCCGAGTAGCCGCACATCATTTGAGGTAAAAACGCTACATATAAAACTACATCACTTACACTATTATACATTACAACCAACCATATGATTTGAACTCAAGCGCTCGGCCCTTAGCCCGAGTGCTCACCATGATGACGCAACACATAACGGAGTAATGATACGAGAGCACCAAACACGTCATTCATACATTCCCATTTGATGCTTTTTAAACCCGCTATTGCTTTAGTACCCCTTTGCGGCACAAAGTACCTTCGAGGATCATGATGACGGTTTTCCTCTAGCATCATAAGTAGTAACTTTGAAACCTCTCATTGAAACTCATCACTCTTAAAAACTCTCTTAAGAGTTTGGAGAATACCTTTCTTCAAAACCCATCCAAGATCCTCAATTAACTTGGTCTTTTCCTTATACACCTTCGACAACATGTTGTTCAAGTCGACCTCATGCTGTTTTAACTTGTTCAGGTCCAACAACGTGTTGTTGTAACTCGAGAACACAAACTCACACTTGGCCTTAAGATCTTCATTCTCAGCCCACAAGTTACATAAATTCCGTTCCATATCCGCGTTTAGGGATTGAGCTAGGCTAGCTCATATGTAAGATTAGGTTGATCATTTAGACACTTGTAACCCTGTTGCTCAGGAGGGTGACCATAAGCTTGCTCTTCGTCAAATTGATTTTCATTATCTATGTTCATCATATACACATCCCCTCTGCCATATAGGAAAGAGGATGATCTTCTAATGAAACCACACCGGAGCTACTTCCAAATTCAAAGTTCCCTTTCGGTAGCCAGAACTCGTTACCATAAGAGTCCAGGTCTAAAGGAAAATTAACCGGGTTAGAGGACACATGAGGTCCTTGTCCTAAAGTTTTCTCTCCATACGAGGCTTTCTCACCATCTAACAACTTCAACAGGTTTAAACCTACAAAGAAGAAACACGCTTACAAAAGAGTCGTTTTAAAAATAAAAAATAAAAACAATACACAACCACCACGCACCTGTGTTGTCATCTTCATTTGGAGATGCCTTGAGAGATGTATAGAACATATGAGAACAACCAGGCAATTTATAAACATTCAATACAACGGTAACCATCACTCTAAACCAATAGATATTGAAGGTGTGTCATACACATAACAAACACAATCATCATATCTATAATCTGTCAAGATAGAGATATTTAGACTATGTAGCCCTCGGCATCTTCAAACTACATAGTAGGGGGCTTGATAGGTTTACATACTTAAAGAGTGTATATATAATTAAAGATGCATGTATACCATGCATGTATGAGTTGTTTACGTACCCATAAGGAGTACATATATATAATATATATGTGTTATGCATGTATGAAGATTAAGCATAGTACATAAAAGAAATAGAAAGATCACATGGGCCAGCTATTTAAATAAAAGAACTTCTAGAAACTTTATCACTTGCCAAGTTGCTTAAATGAGATAAAGGAAATGAGTCAACACATTAATGAATCAAGTGACGGTAGAATATATTCAACTACAAGATTCTTATCTTATGAACAAATTGAAGCCTTCACTCCTCTATAAATAGGAGGATGGTAAGTCATTGAAACACACGCCAAATACAATTAACTATCTCTCTCTCTCTCTCTTCATATACTTCTCTCTAAACCATATTTATTTTACTAGTAACCTCGTCTGACTTGAGCATCGGAGTCTAATACGGGGAGTGTAATCCTTGCCCTTTCTGTGAGTTTTGAATGTTCTAATATAGTCTTTTGACTATTTGACTTTTGTCATTTTATGTTAGAGCAAGTACTGTGTTGACGGTGGTGAAATTATGTGATTGAGG